>JAQFYB010000891.1:0-41364 GCA_034694085.1 Pogonognathellus longicornis
GGAAAGATTAATCTCTACTTGAACAACATAGCTATCTAACATGTACATTAAGTTTATTAATGTACTGAATTAAAATAATATGCAGGATTAACCTGATGATTTATCAGTAATATTTTAATTCTATCCATCACAATAATTAATATAGGCATTGATTTCAAACACTTTGTTATAAATGATAAAATATTTTCCTTTTACAGAATTTCATATTCTTTATTCTTTTGTTTTAGGTCGAATCCTCTATGATATCCCCTGCAAAGTGTGTCAGGATCATTCATCTGGCAAACATTACGGCATTTTTGCTTGCGATGGTTGCGCTGGATTTTTTAAGGTATGATTTTAAGCTTTAAATTATTTTACGTCCATTGTAATTTGTACCATTACACATTTTCTCTGTAAATCACTACAATATAGATCATTTGAATAAATGTTAATGAGATCGTATTTTTACGCAGAGATCGATACGTCGCAACAGACAATACATTTGTAGAGCAAAATCAGAAGGGAGTTGTACTGTAGATAAAACTCACCGAAATCAATGCAGAGCATGTCGATTAAGAAAATGTGCAGAAGCAGGAATGAATAAAGAAGGTAAGAAATTTTTCAAATACAAAACACTTACACAGTACATTGGAGTACCCGATTAGCCCAATGATATTATTTCTGCTCTAAATTAAAATATCTTTAATTCACAAATAGTAGATTAATTTGTACCATTCTTCTTATGTTTATTGTATGTAGCTGTACAACATGAAAGGGGACCTAGAAACTCTACTTTGAGACGCCAAATGTCATTATATTTTAAAGATTCAAGTTCATCGACTGAGCCTAGCAGCACGAGCCCACACCAAATCTCTTCATCCACACCATCAACACCGATTTCTCATTCTACCCCCGGAAGGAACGTAATCTCAAGTACATCTCATCACCAGCTTCCGCATTCTCCACCTCATCACTCAGGTCTCTTATCGATAGGACATCATCCACTGAATCGGAGCAATTTTACACAATGTGGTCCAAGTTCTCACAGTCCTCCCCAACCATCAACGACATCCACTTTGTCAACGTCCCCCGATGTCACCAGCAGTCCAAGAACAACCGTATCTCATAATCCAAATTCTCCTTCAACGACAATTCCCAAAAATTCTGGTATAGGACTCTCAAATCCATCTCCGTCTTCATATCCTCCAGTTATGCTTTTTAATACACTGGGTGATGGTCCCGGCACTGGAATGGGAATCAGGTCACCAATAGCACACCCGTTGCTTTACCTACCACCAGTAAAAGTAAGACAATCAAAAAAATGCTGTACTTTTTAGGTTTTAAAGTATAGAAATTCTTTAAATAAAATTTTAATGATTTTTACATTTATTTATGTGTGATTAAAGCATGACTTTATGATTTTATTGTTATTCTTGCAGTATGGTTGGGGTGAAATGCTTCAAATGCACCACCAACACCTACAACTGCAGCAAAATCACTCGAATCTGTTAAGACACCAAGCACAAACAGCTCAACAGCATCAGTATCATCAACATCAACAAAATCTGCAGAGCTCTCCGTTGAGTCTGGGTTTCAATCTCAATTTGCCTTTCATGATGTTCGGAACGGAAACGATTTGTGAAACAGCAGCTCAGCTACTTTTCATGAATATCAAGTGGGCCAAGAGTGTTCCGGCTTTTACCCCGTTACCACTTCGTGATAAACTTTTACTTTTAGAAGAGAGCTGGAGAGAATTGTTCGTTTTAGGATCTTCTCAATTTTCATTTCCTTTGGAAATGGGAACAAAATTATTGCTCAATGACTCTGCAGGTACATCAATAATTAAAATATGCAACTACTAACTTTTATTTTCTTAAACATTTGTACGTGTGTTAGTGTTGAGTATTGTTGTCAAAAAATCCCTTATCTTATGAATGTTTCACAAATCTTGTATTGTTTTCACAGGGAAATATTCGAATTCCTCGAATAAAAGCCAGGAAGAAATTCTCCATGAAATCAAATCGTGTCAGGATGCAATGGAGAAATTCCGAGAGATGAAAGTAGACCACACAGAATATTCTTGTCTACGTGCGATAATTTTATTCCGTACTCCATCCGGCGATCTAACCAAATCACTGAAAGAGTCTGCAACAATAGCTGCTTTACAGGATCAAGCTCAATTGACCCTAAGCAAATATATCACAATGGCATATCCTTCTCAGCCTTTCCGCTTCGGAAAACTATTACTGTTACTCCCTCTTCTCAAATCTGTCAGCCCCGAGACTATCGAACGACTCTTTTTCAGAAAGACTATCGGTGAAGTTCCAATCGAAGGGCTCATCTGTGATATGTATAAAAGTGACTTGTACAGCAAAACACTCGTTTCCTAAAATAACTATTTAAATGGCTCCACTACTTTTATTACTTACTATATAAACAAGCGCACATTTGTGTAGTAACGTTTTACACTCAATGCACGTTTATCATTATAGATTACAAACAGCAATCCACTGTAATATAATATTATGTAGATTGTAGAACCATATCGCACCATGCAATGCATTATACAATTCAGATTTTTTAATCTCTCGATTAAGGCATCAAACAATTTACCGTTGATAGTATTGTTAGTTAATACTTACCTAGACACTAACTATAGGCACCTACTTAAATATTTGTATTAATCACAATTTTATTTAACTATGATTTATTTCAAAGCTAATTTTTATCCATTTTGCTTTAAAATGCTCAAAAATGAATGAATTACGTTTGAATCTACAAGCACAAAATGTAATAATTAATACTAGGTAGTACACTCAAAGCTCAATACATTTCCATGACATGTAACTCTTGTGCCTTTGCAAATGGTTTTAAGTAAATACATAGTAAGTTAAATAAATCATTATTCCCAGAAGAATTTTACCTGCCAAGTTTATTGAATAGTTTCAATTATTGATTCCATCATCAACAGTCAACGTCACTACAATTTAACCACAAGCTGAATGAACGGTAGCTGAAATCTATCATAAAAATAATTTCTCCGTCTAAACCACTCACACTCTAACTCTAGTGGAAAGAAGGAAGGCTGTGTGAAAAAACAAAAACAGAAAAACAAGTCGGCAACTCAAAAAGATCTCCCGTTCAGTTGTTTTGTTATGCTACATTGTACAAACTTCATAAATCCACTCTATTACATTTTATCTCCATACAACTCAGTGTAATATCCCAGTTGGTATTACAATATAATAATATGGGTATAGCTATGTATACACTGTATACCCGCATAAAAATGGTGCTGAAAGTTTAGCATGGATTTTATTGAGAAAATGCAGTGATGCAAAATTAATCTGTAGTGATGAGGTGGATTCTCAATGGGTCGGCCTCCCATTAAAAGTTATTTAGTCGAGAGGAAAACATGGGATGAAGAGTGTAGCCGTGAGAGAGATCAACCCGAGAATGCATATCCATCTCTCGCCCTGACCTAACTACACAAATACTCATCCCGTATTCTACACCGCTATTATCTCCCAAAGACTAACTTCCTAACCTTATGCTTCCTCTACTTTGTGTTCGACAAAGGCAAAAGGTAAGTAGGATACTCTTTTACACATAAGTGCGTACTTAGCCTCCTCATCTCATTGTCATGTCACATAATCGCGTACAAAATACATCGCAAGTATCTACCAATCCAGGAAGTGTGTTACAACCAAAGTATTGCAACTTACTTAACGATATGTACTACATAATGCAAAAATTAACATGTTTAATTATGCACTAATATTATTTTCTTTAAACTCACTATCTAGCTAGACTATGTTTTATCTAAAATGAATGTTAATACAAATAATATTACTGCTTACAATTTCCATTAATGTTACTCTACCTACCCTAACATTGCATGGTATTTTAAACTACATAATTAACAGACAATTCTACATGAATGTATTGAATATATATTGCATTAAATTAGTATTAGGTAGGTGTATAATGATTATATCGGAAATGAAATAATTTATACAGAAACTTGCACTCATTCCTAACAGTTGTGTGTATGAAGAAACATTCCGTATAATATGATTTGTCAAAAAAATTGATTATTCAGTAATTCGTTGTTATTTGTTGTTGTTACAAGTTTTCAAACAAGAAGGTGAGTCCCACATTGAATTAAAAATGAGGCACACCTTCATCTTTATTGGAAATGTATGATTGATTTCCTCTGCTAGTATATAGTTATAATATAATGTGGGTTGGGGTTGATGGTAAAGTGACATTATGCCACTATAGTGTTGTTGGAGACATGTTAAAAGAGCTTTGTAATAATGATGTATGTATATATCTCTATAAGAATTATGAGCGCACCTTCCTCCTGTCAGTTTCCTCATTAGTAGTCGTTGATACGGTACTAACATTTAGTATCTTCTACTTACATTTTCAGTCAAATGGTCACCAGACCGTGTTATCCTTTCGCTTTATACACTTTACAGAACAACTGCTTTGGCTGCTGCATAGTTATAAGCACTATTGGTTATTCATTGTCTTTATTCAATTCAAACGAGTTTATTAGGTAGATTTCACTTATGTCATTTCATACCAACTTCGCCAGTATAATTGCATACCGCTAGTATTGTATTAAGTGCATAAAGGTGCATGGTATTATGTATATATTGGGTTTAATTGTATGTCTTGTAGTACATGTACCTACTACAAACTGCATTTACTTCATAAAAAGTGGAAATTAAAGATGCAACGACCAATACCAGTTATTATTACGTGTTAGTCTAGAGAAAGAGGCAATGCAATGAAAGTAATCGATTGCTAACCGATTACTTTCATTAGAAATGCATTTGCTGCACCATTTCCATTTAGTCAAATGACAATGGCATTCATGACATTAATCATGAATTTGATTTTTAGTCTGAGTAAATCCTTGTCTCTCACTGAGAATTATTAGTGTTCTACATAAAATTGTACAAAATAGGTAGGTCTTGTTTTGTCAAATCCAAGACTTTTGATAAATGTTTACTTGTAAAATTCCAGCAGACTCGCTTGCCAATTTTAAACTTTCATGTAAAACAGTTCCTTAATAATTTAGAAACAATGAACATCCTAATTCCTACCATTTAGGGCCTCTTCCCCTAAGTTTGGCCAGAAGCCCTTCAAATGACGAGAGATGTGGTTATCAGAAATCTACCATATTAAATGTTTACTAAAAATAACTAAGTGTGTTAAATTATCATTGTCCTTGAAATATGTAACATGGTATTTTTTAATTAGATAGAACATTTAGGAAAAATAACTTTGCCCATTAATAATATGGACTTTAAATAACGAAAAGTTTGTAAGCATCTGGACAGACAACAGTGGAGTTTATGGTAAATTCTTTTCTCCGCTACTTACCTAATACTAAGTACTCACAAAAAGCCCAAGGAAAAATTCGGTTCATAAAGTAATTTCTCATCTGACAATCACAATCTCAGTCATGGACATTACCTACCTATACTATTACATTACATTGCATTTGTAGAATCATATATTTCTTTTACAAGTATATAATAGTAAGTGGGCCCTATGCATCATATTATCTGTAATGTACTGTGTCCTGAGTGTTATAGTGTAGTGTATAGTTGAGTAAATCGAGTCGAGAGTTGAGTTCATTTTCATTTGTGTAAAAGAGAGCTCCATTGAAAAGTAAAGTAATCCGACTCCACCTTTTGGCTTTAGCTTATCTCTTTGTACAACTGACTAGTTGAGTTTAATGCAGTGTTATAGTAATAGTCGCGGTGTAATGTAATGCAGTCAATTCAACAGAATGTCGAACACAACAAAAAGACAGGCTGGACTCGCAGCCATAACACAACACAATATCTACAGGGCATGTACAACAACATACCACTACTACTTTTCTGTACTACAAAACTAAAGTTACCAAAGAAGCACAAGAAAAGCCAAGCGAAGCTAACGAAAAGCCTGCCAATTTGTCAAAGAGACCCTTGGTCGTCTTTGTACACTTTGTAGTACGTTTGGGAGTCGGTTTTTGGGATGCTGATGCTCTCTCCGCTAAACTACTATTTGTAATATAACGGGACGACTGATTTTTCTAAAGTTTTTCCTTCACGGGGAATATATCTGTATCTACCTACACGACCATAGTGTATAATATTGTGCTCGTGTTTATGTACTGGTAAACTGTACAATACATGAGAGTATATTAACGAACGATTATAATAATGCATCGTGTGATGTGACGTGATGTGTGAAAGGGCTCGCTGTATTTATGTAGGCACAACATGCTAACATGCATGGATATCTGTATTATCTGTTAGTATGAACTAATAGCAAAGTGTTTAAGGCAAAAGGGTCCTTCTTTTTCATCCTATAGGAGGAAGGAAAGCAAAGCTAGCCCTTAAGCAAGCACCTTTATTTATTTTAGTTTCGACTCTTCTCAATTCAGAATCTCGTTGGCTTTGTTTGCTTTGGTTTTTGGCTTGACATGGCTTTGCTCTCTATGCGACTATGAACACTAAGGAGAATCCCCATGTAGGTATATGTACTAAATACACACAAAGTTATAGTTCATCATTTTGCTTTGATTTTCCTTTCTTGTTCGTCGTGCAAAGAGTGTGTGTAATTTAATACGTCTATTCATTTCAACTTTCAACACATTTTGTTCTCTCTTGTTCACTCTTGTGTTGGATGGATGTGCTGTTTGGCTCGATTGAGGGCTAAAGGTAGTAGACTCAAACAAAGTATTTACTTCCATGCCTTTTCTTCGTCATTCTCTTTTTTCATTCATCATTTGCCTTCCTTCAACTCAAATTCCAAAATATGGAAGCCAAAACTTCATATTTGTCTTACGATTCTTTACCCAATTTGGTGCATGTCTACAATTAAATTCAATTGCCTACCTGAAACTTGCTTAGAGTTCAAGATTTAAAAACATACCTGTTCAACATTCAATTATTCGATGCATTTGAAACCTTAATTTCTACGAATAAAATGAAGCTCTTTACTATATTATATAATAACAGTATCGAAGTTCAATGTTATTTACAACTTCCTCAATTAAAAACATTTAAACAATAGATCTCTATTTCATTAGATAGGCCGGCAGATTCCTGTTTGATTTGTACATACTTAGTTACTAATAATGTAAAAACTATAATTTGTAATATAATATAATTCATTACAACCTATGCAGTTTATGCCCTCTGATTCAGAATCTTGAATCTACATTGTACTACTTAATCAAAAATGACTCAATATGAAAAATTATATAATAATTGTCATTCCAAACACATGTAAAAACATTTTATTGCTACATTGGTGTTCCTTTTTTCTTACAAAAAATTATTGTAAAATAATTTTTTCTAATCTACTTGAGAAACACAGAACGTGTATGCTGTTAAAGATTATTTAGTTGTGGATAAAGTCATCTCATATAAGTAGATACTAATCTACTATAATTTTTCTGAGAGAAAATATTAAACCAATTTTCACTCGACAAAAGATGCTATTAGTAGAAGTATGTAATAATTTACTGACCAAACCAACAAGAAAAAGTACTTTTATATCTTAGAACTATGAAGTATAAAGTGAGAATTGAAGAAGAATGGCACCTACAGCATCGATAATACCTTGCCATTGAAAAAAATTAGCTTGACAAATTAACTATGTATAATATAATCATGAATGAAGCTACTCACCATACATGCTAGGTATTTGTATGTGGGAACAGATGGGTCACCAAATCTGAATCATACAAAATCTATTGAATTTCTTGTCCATATGTATTAACAGCAACTCTCACATTATATTTAATGGTTAAGTTTTAAGTATACTTTATACACCTACAATTCTACCTGAATTCAACTCAGCCAAAGAATAACAATACCAACCATATCTCTTCATTTACGAATTTGAAATGGACAAATTATCTCTGAACGTAATAAATTTACACATCATCAACCATACAATAATGTTATTATGATTCTGTGCTATAACATGTGTACATACATATTTTATACTGTGTACGTACACGATTCCTCACTGAGCTAAACACATCATAATTACAAAACACAATTGAAATCAGATGGGCCATTAAATTCAAATGAGTTTGATCGACCAATCTCAATGAAAAGAAATGTAAAGATTTGAAAATGGAATTTATGGAAGCATTAAGTGGAAAAGAAAAGCTATATAATTTTATCCCCATTGTGATTTGTACATGCGAATAAAAATGTGAATGTTCATTCACAACAACTAAAATCATTCGTGCCAAAAAGTAACCACTATATTACACTATTAAAAGCCTTATACAATGAACACCATGAAGTAGTTCTTCTAAATCCTTTCCTGGTTCTCCAATCCAACGCACAATAAAACTCATTGTAAACATTTACAATTTACAAGAGCTATACGAGTAGAAAACGTAAATACTACTGCAAGCAAACGAATTAATTTCATATTACACCCGTAGAAATTAAATACTAACTTAGCAATACAGTGTACAATAATATACTCCACAACAATACCACACAGAGAAGTTTATCAAGTGTGCTGTAAATTCAAGAATTTCTTTTGTTCCTCCACTGCGGATTTGACTGGTTTAGTATGACAAGCTGTGCGTTCGGGTGAACTGCCTCTTTGTCACCCAAACCACACCACATCAATCAGTCAACCAAGTATAAATTACCATGTTGTATTTTAAAAGTTCTAAAGAAATACTTGCATTATAAAATCCTATATATCTTTTGTCAATGTGTTACTCTGAGCTAAATTGAAGTTTTTTAGGGTGCATACTAAATATACACACAGAAAACGGGACTACTACTACGTTATACTGTAGCCCACTCTGTACCACTTGTGCAGTTGCATAATGAGAATTTGAATAGAATGAAATAAAATGTGGTGCAGAGATTTGGTTAGGTGTTGAATGAAAGTGTAAAGTGTCCTTTGCATTACAATTCAGAGCAGTCACACCAATATATTATTATTAACGTACTCGTTAAAGCCTTTAATAACTGTAAACTTTAAAGTACACCCTACCCGGTAGAATGATTTCTATGCTAGGTATATTCAGTATTCGAGACGGGATTTACCAGGCAGGGTAGGTTTTTGAAGGAGAACTGCATACTGGCCACCTCAAAATACAATAAATATTGTTAGGTTACGGGTACCCTATGAGTGTGGTTTGGTTTTATTTTTGTGTTATATAATTTGCCAAGTACGTTTTGCTATATTTATATTGCAGAGGTAAATAATGATCACTTTGATTTGTGTGTGTATTGTTGGCGATTAAAATGTAATATCAACTGTTTGCTTGTGGGATAAGTGGAAACGAAACGGGGAATGGAGCGTGTGCTGTAAGTTTGCTGGTGTGTGTGAAGTTCGTCGAGTAGAATGACACATGGTAGCTATTACTATTTAGGACATTGAATCAGGACGATCATCTCGAGGCAACAGAGTAGGGGTGCTGCATTATGTTTACAGCAAATTCTAATGAAGTGGGAATTAACTAACATTGCAGTTCACAAATGGACATTCTTTATTAATAAAAATAGTGTGAACAAAATTATGGAACAAAACTACTAGTGTTCAGAAAATCCATTTACAATAGAATTTCTTACTGACATCATTTTAGTTAGATTGATTTTCATGTCGTATTTTTTGTTACTTCAATGACGATATTTTCAATGCGCATCATTAATCAACCAGATTCTTCATCTTCTTTGTTTGGTAAATTACATTTTTTTTGTAAAATTATTACTAACAGATTCCTGCTTCGTTAGTCTTAATTGAAGTTGTGGTCACTCAAAGTAGGTTTTAGTTAATGTAGAGTTGTGAATTTGTGATTGTGATTAGCTATACTATATCATTAAATTCTTATGCATGTCATCTTGTCATCTCTTGTTTAAAATACTCAGGAAGAAAGTCATAACATGTTTAGAGCTATTTACGTTAAAGCTTCATGACAAGTTATAACTGACTGCGGCTTTTACTAATCTGTTTATCTTAAAGGAAAATCTGTATTTTTCGTTGCTCCTAACCTTAGAAACCCGATGAAAGACCCGTCATCTCATCTTGTATACTAATACCATCAAGAAAGGCTTTTAAGCTGTGTTCTGGAAAATTACACCTCAAATGTAACTAGACAAATCCAAGATAACCTACAAATTGCATTACCTAGGTATATGTAAGCCAAAGAAAGTGTATTATTACAACCTTATGTAAATTCTGTATGTACAATAATGTACATACAAAAGGATTCTGTGTAAAACTAGCCAGAAACGGTTTTTGGTTGGATTTCCTCACAATTTATGTTCATATTCTCTTTGTATTGTACAGATATTTTGTCATTTGTAGTAAGTTTGTGGTTATTTGTATGTATTTGTGTAGCTATTAGTAAAAGTTAAGTGTATAATGGTGTACACAGTATAGAAAGTTTGCAAGTTTAGTAAACGTCAACACATACTTATTTAAAAGTGTTAACAAGTTATACGATATAATGTATTGCTGGTTTGTTGAAGCGGATTTGAATATGCAAAGTTGACAAATGAAATGACAGAAAAGGTATCAGTATTAGATGGAAAGAAGGCAATGAAGGTATAATGGAAGTTAATGAAGGAAATAATGTTTTCCTCTCGTTTTGTAAGAGAATTGAATGTGTATAGCTACGGTTGGGATTAGCAATGAGCCGGAACGCTTGTGAATAGACTGAGGGATGGATTTTCTGTAGGAATCATTTCACGCATCATTTTCTCAACGGCTATATATGCACGACACATTTGTCATTTGATTTGTGCATCACTGACACTGTTATGTTATTAAGGTTATTGATTCAGGAAAATAGATCGTTTACTTTATGAACTAAAGGATTTACCTGATTCGAACTTGTGCCGGTTTTGAAAGGTGGGTTCACATTTATATACAACAACTACCTATACAAACTATATACAACTAATAAATACATGTTGAATATTCTATACGTAAATTCTGTTGCTTGTAACCAAAGTTGGTATATCCAATATACCTTTATTAATGCTTAGTAAGCAATAAAGGCTTATACATTTAATTAAAGTAAACTACTTAAATGCTTCTTGCAAATGAAACTGTGTATCATTTACTATATGTGTGAATATTTCGAATGAAAATAGAGTTTTATTATAATTATACTATACCTAAACTAAATATGTTTTGGATATTAACAATATGTATGGACAAACTTTCAATCTGGGAAAACAAAAAACGTTGATGTGATTTTCACTGAATGATATAAAAATTCCTGCCGAAATAGATTTGTATTTAATTTTGTGGTTAGAAAATTAAGTATCTAAGTAGTTGAGTAATAATATATTATATCAATGCCACTTCGGTTGTTTGTGGTTCTAAAAAATTAGCATTTATTAACTACTTTCAGGTATTCTTAGCGTTTGTGCTGCAGGGCAATATTATGGAAATATGTTGTGTACGAAAATAATTCTTTGAATTTACTACTTACTATTGTTACTATATACTATACAGAGTATACTACATGTATTAAAATTTCCCAATAATGTAGAGCGTATGAATCGACATTTCCATTAGCCTGAAAGAATATGCCAATTCCCAGTGAAATTACTAATTAATTACATAGCTAGACGTACTTCAGACTGTTCAGATACACATGCTTGATTTCATTAATTCAACATAATTTTTATTTCTATTTTTGTAGTACAATATTTCTTTGTTGTTCAACAGTTGTCCAACAACACAATTGATAAGTCTACAAGAAAATGGATGACTCTTACACTAATTATTTTATACTGTGTGTGTGTGGTGCAACTATATCAGTGTCAGTGTCAAAGTCAGCCCTTAGGGGTATTAATGTCTCAATTCCATTCTATCCCAATCAATTGCATTTTTGTTGCATAAAATCAACTGTAAAAAGAATAAGATGCATTGATTCTGCCTTTTTACATTGCTCATTCATGTCTCAATTGTAGCACTTCCGCTAGTAAGAAAATTATAGCTTTGCATCACCAAAGACATTCATTATTATTATCTTACAATTACACAGGTACTCCATGCATAAAATATTGATGCTTGAACAACACTTGACACAAACGTGGATCTCCCCATCTATCAAAGATCTGTCCAGATTAATTCTACAGCATGTGTAACAAAACAGTTTTGTATTCACAACTACACTACATATAACTACAACCAGAACATCTACTTATATTAAACAGAGTCATGCAAACCAACAATGAATTTCAATGTTAAAGATCTTGAAATAAAAATGAGACAAAATGATGAATCGTTACATGCAGTGGTTATGCGATTAAAACAAATGATGGCCGTCCCCCCGTGTATTCTATTGATTGCTTTTATGGTAATAATGATTACAGTCGCAACATATTATTATTACTTACTGCTGTAAAATTGATGGCACACACTTGTTGTGGCACAGAGGTCAAAACAAGATTTCAATTCGCTATTAGAATGTCAAATAACGTTTAACAATATAATTTACTACTACTACTACATGAGCCATTCGACACTACTGTTGCATTTACATCACAACAACAACCACCACCACAGCAGCAGTCTTTCAATAGAAGCCACAGCCAACACATGTAAATTGAGACATAAATAATGTTACAAGCTGTTTCTTGTGCATTATATTATACTTTGTGCGTATTAATTACACCTGGAAGCTGGTGAAACAAATGGACAGTACTGTGATGTGTAGTCTGGTGGACTGATGGAGACAAGAGTCACACAGAGATGCGGCTATACTTAAGAAAATTAATTGAATACTTGTTGATGAATTAATAGCTACCTGCTCATAAACTATCCTGTTTACACTGACGCGGGACATGGAAATGAAAATTAAAAACATTCATTTTTGCATGACAATGAGTTAAGCTTGCTTGTAATTGTATACAGACATATGCCTAGTAGGTGCATCCAATAATCTGATTCTTGTAATTGTAATAAAAAGCCATTGGCAAGACTGGCACCCACTGAATCACATACACTCACTAATTCAGATTTTAATTAGACGTTCAGGAAAATCGCTATAAGAATATTTACGATTCTTTATTAAGTTAGCAGAGTATTGTGGTACTGGTACCTTGTTATACTTTACTTTTGCTTTATTTACAACTAGTATGAAGAATACAGTCTCCAATTACTTACATTCTTCTAAATTATATTGTTATTTATGTGGTTGCATGTGTATACTTGTAGAATGCATATCATATTACAATTTCAAACAACGCAGTAGATGTACCTACCAAGTAAAATATACGATACATCAATATTTTGTATAGTAAAGTAAAAGTACTTATATATTAAAGTACGTGTGAGTAATTGAGCGAAATAAAAGGAATCTTAATTTTTCTGGTGATGAGTTGAACACAATAATTCAGTATGCAATCTAAGACAAAACAACCAACACCCATGTCCAATTACTTATCGCCCCGTTGTTGGAAATATGCTGAGAGCTTTAATGATACCTATATAAATATGATACAATTAACTGATTAGAAAACACGTGAAAGATATTACTGGCGGACATAATCCTATTGTAACAGCTACAAAATCCTAGTGCCACGTTGGCCACATACATTGGGTTATTATTACTATCATTCTCATCTCTTCTGGAATTTACTTCGTGTTACTGTCATCAATTAGTCTTGTAATTTATTGAATCTTTTTTAACAATTCGAGAATATTGCTAAGCACTACTAAGAACCCAATTTACATGCCTGGATTACAGGGCGGAGTAAATGAGCTTGCAAAAATTAAATTCCATGACATAATGTGTGTATGTTCATGTAGTCGCACCTTTATTTCCAGGTACTTAACAAACATCAGGGCATTAATACTCAAAACATCGTTAATATTAAGATCGCTATTTAAAAGATTACAAATGAACTATGAACTAACGATAACGAAAATCTATGTAGGAGTATTCATAGGGGAGTAATCTATTAATCCATACTTGAATAATATCTTTTCGTTTCCAATATTTGTAGAGGCACGTACTAGTTTGACATAAGACTAGGTTTAAAAGTAAAACGTGGATTTCCCAACGACAGGTGGAGATGAGGAAGCTTGAACACAAAGTAAAGTAAAAGTAAATTCTGTGTAACGTAGTTTCTGTCTCAAGTCTCAGTCTGTTTAAATCTACTCTCATACACCAGGAAAGGAACCAACAGAATCTAAACAAGCAAATATTTATCTCAATTTCAAGTTTGTTGATGTATAAGTTGTATACGTATTTACGTGTCCGTGTAATGTGCTTACGTATGAATATATATATAGGGACTAAAATCCTGCTTTGTAACTATACAATGCATGCTTTTACAATTCCTTGATGGATTTTATCTAGTTTTAGTAGCAATTATTAATTCCATTCGACAATTCTTCAAATCAATTTTGCATAATTTTCTGTTGAAATTCAATTTATATGCATATTACACTCGTTTAAGTTACTTGATAGGTTCTTAGTTTTTCTAGTACATAGTATAAGTTTATAGGTAGGTGAAGGTGCCTACTGGTTTTGCTTGTGCACATAAATAAAGTATAAAATAGAAGTTTATATTAAACACTACGTGGAAACTCCAACATATAATTGTATAGTAACAATAACAATACGATGATTTTTTCTAATTTGCAACACAATCACAATTAGGTAGGTAGTTAGTAGCTGTACATGTTTTACATACTTACCCAGACTGTATCATTATCTAATTTACAAGTCCAGAGTGTTCACTTTGATATATATATACATACAAACATACACATGTACACATACAAGTTACAAAGAAAAAAGAGGAGTATCTCGACAACTGTCGAGTCGTCGACGTATCGGCGAGAATTGCAAATTTGCAATTGAAGTCATAAAGTATTCTCTAATAAGACACGTCGTAGGTACTCGGTCCTCAAACATACATCGATTCATTAGCATACCGGAAAATGTGCAAAACATTCCAAATGGATAACCACAGATAAATTATATTACTATTTACAACACACACCACTACACTGGAGAAAAAATTAAAATCAAATCAGGGTCAGCCCTTATTGCTCAGACTATTAGTAGAAGTCGTTCGTTTGTGATAAGAAAGGCGACACAACACAATGAAAGCACACAGGATGTCTATAGCTATAGTCTTTTCAATTTATTTACACATAGACATCCACATACCACACCACTCACCACACTATACCACACTCTAGTGAAATTCAAATCGGGATTACATCTTCAGAATAAATTGCGCAGTTTGAGAAACAATGTAAAGTATTTACAACACTACTGGGCTATAGATAATCGTCCTTGCCATTTAAATAATGGACTGAATACTTACGTAGGTATTTTGCAAAGGTTTGGCCGATTTGGCATTATATTATATTACAGCATAGGTGTATTAATATACATATCAAACATAAGGGAGTATATAGGTATGTAAAATATACAGCTGTACTGTATAAGAATCTTTTAGCTTAAGTAAAAATTCTATACTAGTAAAACCACACACGTGCAAATTGTGTTCACTAAATCTACACGCCTGACGCTGACTCTCCTCGTGTGTCAGGATTCATAATATATAATTCATCGTCTACATGATAATACTACTTGAGTAGTTGTAGCTTGTAGTAGTCGTAGTAGTAGCTGTATTGTAGTTTACTACCTGAGGACCGTTGTAAACGTAAACAAAATCTATCTTCTTTAATCTATCTATGTAATAATAATGTTACACATTGAAGAGGAAAACAAAGGAGCGACGGGGCAGATGAATAGTTTACTCGAGCAATTGTTTCAGGCTATAATATCATCAAAAGGCGAACTTGACAAAAGCGTTGTATGCCAAATAAAATCTAATGCAAGAAATATTGTGGTAAGACAAGGTTTTAGGCAAGGCAGGCTAATTTAATGCTGCATTATCAAATATTTTACATAGGAAGAGGACAAACTCATATAATTAAGACATAAATTATCCTTATTACCATGCTCCTATGTAAGTTGTGTGCAGGATCCGTGTTGTAGACGTAGACAACGGTGTGCTGCTATAATAACAAGGAATTGTAAATAAATTCTTAAGAGATGATGATTAGATCAGATTCCTAAGCGGCTCTTGAGGAATTCTCTTCAAATTCCTATTTACACCCATTTGTTAGGCGGATAGAAAGTCCTGGAGCATTTTACTCATGTTATTGATATTGATGCGATGAATCTGTTTTGTGCAGTATAGGATCTATCCGTGCTTTATAATATAATGTACAAAAACATGAATTACATATATTGTTAGTAGAACTATGCAGCTAATTTATTATAATGTGGAATACTCTACCATATTATTAAACAGATACCATATGCCACGATATTTTACAGACGATGCATCATCACAATCAATTATTTTGATTTAAGATCAGAATTATTTACGAATTAATGAATTCAATGTTGTTTTTTATTCTTTCATTGTCTTATGAATATCTAAATTCATAATAGTACAGATACAGATGCTTCAATATAAAGCAGATAAATAGTACATCAGTTCTAGCAATAATAATACAGTATATTTTTTAAATTCACAAAATATTAATGGTATAATACCAATAAATCTAACCATTTTGCTATGTACAAATATTATTGCAGGTAAATAAATTTTTAATGTCTGTAAATATTTTTTTTTCTAAAATTAAATCGTGCTTAATAATACACATAAGGTCATTTCTTAAAAACTTCGTTTGACAAAATTAAAGCAAAAATTCAATATTATTTGTCCTGATGAAGAAATAAAACAGTTTAGTAAAGTACTACCTATGTATAATTGACGAAGTATTTTATAATGCGTGAGTAATAAAAACTTCATCGGCTAATTATCAGCATAATGTTATTCATAAAATGAAAACGAATAACAAAAATAAACCAACACTACTACATATTCAATACTGTAGGTATTGTACAAAAAGTATTGAAATATTTAAGTCAAAATCAGTTTCGAAATGAATACTAAGATACAAAGTTGAACATAATAATATTATCATCGATTGCCATATATGATATTTACATACGTATTAAATACTAGATTGTACGGATGGATAAATACTTTTTAAATTAATGCAGCTATCTTGAGTATAAACATTATTATTAAAGCATAATATTAGGTATGCATAATATTTGAGTTTGTAAATAGCGTTTAGAAATAAATCCTAAATCGCTGCCAACTATTTGCAGTATTCTGCTCCAAGTTGAAATTCCTCATCTGCTTTGCATCATTTTCACCATATTATTTGGATTCATGCATTATTAATGCACACTTTGAAACAAGCCTTTTGCCAATCATTTATTAAATTCCCGAAGACTCATTCACTCAATACCTGCTAAAATTCTATTAAGAGGAATTCTCTAAATTAAAATACCTGTTAATTTAAACTACGTCAACTGAACTCTGACCAGATCAACAAAGCACAACATGGACCATTCATTCCATTCCTGTGTGTGATCTTTCCATTTAATAATATCGTATCGTGCATGCACATGAACGATGTTCTAAACATGAAACTCTACTGAACTATACAATGCACGCCGCTACCATAATATACTCCTACCTACCTCGGCCAGTGTGTAACCAGCCAGCCGTCTCACCTCCACATACTTATTTAATCTCTACCTTTAGTTACTAGAGATGGTCCCATGAGAAAAAACCACCTGAAGAATTCAAAGAATTCCAAACTTTCAGTTTAATGCGGCACGCAGTCACTCACTCACTTCACTTCAGTACCTTTCCACAGTAAAACGCATAACTTAGCATCGTCTCTCTTCTTGTGTCTACCATAATACTTCTATCTCAACTACACACAAACAATATCCACTAGTATGAACAATCAAAAAGCCAAAAGTCAAGTCAAGACAAACCTCACAGTCCAAGTCCAAGGCAATAATAATCTAACTTACACATACTACTACTACAAATACTACTACACATCCCTAGTAAATATATAATACATATATTTACTATATTACAAAGCTAACGAACAAATGAACGAAACATTTCCAACGATCCAACAAGCCATTCTATGAATACTACGCACAAAAGTTCTTATATAACAATCCACACAGACAAGTAATATAAAAATGTAAAATGCAATTCCATGCAATACTCAACTAATCCTCAAGTCTAACTATCCAACTCAGAGAGACGAATAAAATAAACTCGAATGTATGTAAACCGTGTGTCCCTATGTACACACAATTACATAACATCAACTAAACTCCAATGTATCATCTGTAAAGCCATATAAAATAACATCCACACTCACACAACACACGTCCATGTCCATCTGTCCATTATTCTCCACTTGTAAAAAGTAATATAATAGCAAAAGGAAAAGTAATACAAGTTCACGACAGGAATGGCATGCGGTGGTAGTTGTAGTTAGTATTAGTGGTGTAGTAAAGTAGTAGTAGTGTGGTAGTCTGAATGTTTGGTTTGCTTGTTTCTCTGGCGTCAGTCTCTTCACAGATCATCCAGTCCAGTCAAGTCCAGCCAACTCAACTCAACCCAACTCAACTAAATTGAATTCAAGTTCAGTCGGCTGTGTGATGTTATGTTGGGTTACGTGATGGCTTAGGTATGGCAATGGCATAGCAAATGAAACAACTTCAATTCAATTCAATCATCGAATTGCAACAATTTCTTGTACACACACACTGCACATTATACTGCACTTCGTCCTTTCACTACTGCAGCAGCAAAACCAACACCAATGCAACTTCTTATCCGCATCTTTCTTATACACTAACAATAAGTGTGTATGCAATAATATATTGTAATCTTACATTACACTACGGATATAAAAATATATTATCCCTCTACATAGCTACTAGGTGCCTTAATTCCATTTTTCCATTTAATATTATAGCAGTGTAAAAATGTTCATGTACAAATACTTGAGCTATAAACTTACAACTTTGCCTACCTGAAGTTACAGGTCACTATATTGTATTGTATACAACATAATAAGATTATTCACAGCAAACTAAAATAAATAGGTAAATAAATAATATCATTGCACCAAGCACTTACAATATATGTGTAATTGACTTACACACATAGCTACTAGGTATACTTAGCCACAATGTACGTAAAACGCTTGTAGACACATTTAAATACTTTAACATACTCTTTAGACTGTAAACTGTAATAGTTTAGCTACCTCTATAGCTCTGCAGATATTTAGTACATTATGTTTTTGCTAAGCAGATTATTGTAGGTACCATGTACTTATATGTAGATGACTATAAGACAGTCTCCTCGAAAGTCGTCATCGTCTCTTCTGTGCTCATTTAAGGCAGAAAAGGAAATTGATGATGATGAGGATAATAATAATAAGATGATCGCGTCAAGTAAATCGTTTGTATTGTTACAATTTACCTATGTAATCTGCGTGCATGTTGCATACCACACAACACACACACACTCCCTTTAGTATACGAGCAAAAGACGGCGACGACCAAGAGCAATGCTCATATACCTAGAGATACACTAACATAACGCAACGTAACATTCCACAAGGCAAACTATGTACGTATGTTGTGTTTTGTAGTTTAGCTAAGGTTAGGTATAAGTGCTAAGGTAAATGCAATCGTAATGGTAGTAGCCATTGCATTGCTAGTAAATGGTAATAGTAATGCATATAAAGCTAATATATAGGAGACTGATTGCCAGAAGCTAATGGCATACCAAGGTGTTGCCGGAAAAAATCCCTTTAGCTTAGGTTAGAGCCTATTATGTACTATTTTCTGTGCTGTGTAATATGCACTCACAATACACACTATACACCATATAAGCATCGTACTTGTATGTAGAATTCACTCAGATTCTGCTCTATACTTTACACGATTACATTCTTTAAAGGATTTTCTTGGCTTTACTCGTATAATGATAATAATGATATGTCAGTTGACTTTACTAATGCCATTGCATTACTATGGCTTACACTGTGAAGGTATTACACACATCTATCTGTATCAGTATATCTGCTCGCGTTCCATCATAATAATAATACTGAACGTGTATAAACACAACACATGTACCTAATGTATATAAATAATACTTACATGGTGATCTCCCGGTGTAAAGTACGTAAATGATACGATAGATATAAATATACACGACACAAGCACAAGCAAATGATACACATCATATCCATTATTGGTTAGCTAACATTTTACACATGTTCTTTATACTTGATTACTCCTGCTTCACCTATAAAACCATAATTTTACCTATACACAAACACCAACACACATAGAAATCATGAAGCCCGAGCTAAAATCTCGTAGGGATTCCTCAATGTATTTTACCTACCTACTAAATAACTTTTACGCTTTGCATTATAAGTACCTGTAACACTACTCCTATTACTCATACTTTATTTATGAACATGTGATCGGTGCATTTCTTGTGGATTTTTCCGTCTCTACTTGTATGTACTCAATCCTGAAGACCTTTACAACAAAAATTCCAACGTCCGTGCCTATTTCACTTATTTAATACTCAAGCGATACAAATACAAAATATACACTCTATGTATATGTATACTACTATGTATAATTCTCATTAGTATTTATACACAAGGTATAGGATGATGTTTTAATACTTTTACACTAAAGATTCTAAGTATGTAATGTATGATAATAAGAATATTCTATCGTGTTGTATCTGTGATAATAATAACTTCTATTGTAGCATTGCATTGTATTGGAGTATTCCTATACATAAATAAGTTGTACTCATGTATTGGTATGTGGATAAAATAACGTAACGTGTAATGTAACGTAACGTAAGTCAAAAGTTAAGTAAAGTAAAAGTATCTTGAGTCTATGTATTGTGTAGGGGTTAGTATTTGTATGTATGTGTATTATCTTATATTGGAGGAACTTGAAGTGTATTACATTTACAAGGAAAGATAATCACATTATGATAGGATGAGTAGTATGTATACAATGGTGTGTTTGTGTGAGAGTGTGTGTATTGAAGTAGGTAGGTGTAGTATCTGTGGTAAAAGATGAAGACTGGACTCGTCTCATCTCATCATCACATCACATCGGCTATTCCTTCTCGCAGCTTCCACCTTTCAGCATCACCACCAAATATCAGCATGAGATTCTTATTTACTATTTCTTGCTGAATGGACTTGAGTTGGTTTTTGTGCCTTTTGTCACGGTTTTTGAGCTGTTCGTTCCTTCGTTCGTTCGCGTTTCTATAATACTCCACGTTTACTCTCCATTTCATTCATTGGTGTGTTAGTGTGGCTTGGCACATTCCTTCGTTTGTTCTTTAACGGTTACGTATGTAATGTAAAGTATATAGTAAGTAGTATATTGTATACCTACAGTACAAAACCACCATTCCTTCCCTACTGTACTTATTACTACTACGAGTACTACTACTACTACTAGGATTACGATATTACATGACTGTCACTGTCAACTCCATTACTTATTGTGAAATATTTCTACGGCAGAATCGAAAACATTTAGCATTGAAGGTTTCCTACCTCTTAGTGGTACATACTTTGTTTTCTGCTGGTGGTGATTGCTGTTTGAGACGAAGCTGAAGTGAAAGAGAATTTCCCGTAAAACGATTCCTAATTCTCCTGTTTAAAATTTATTACACATTTTTTGTACACTACAATGGTTGTTAATATCAATTACTGTTTGTCAAATTCGAAATCTTATATAACAAAGGCATCTAGTTGCTAAATTACGGAACATTCGGACTTTTTAAATTTAGAATGCATTTAGAATGCTATTCATCAGAATCAAATTGCCATATTCACGTTGCCGACCCAAACGGTTTTCTAGGTTTTCGTAGCCACAGCGAATTTTATTCTTGTTGAAGTTTACACGATTTTTATCAGCCATATACTGAGAGAGCTCTCTGTAAAGTCAAACCTTGTAGAATTTTGTTCACAATGATCCCTTGGGAAACTACTATGAGCTGTCGACCATTTATGAAGGTAAAAGTTTTACTCAATCTTCTTATTGTTCTTGCAGATTTCATTAATAAAATTTCTACCTTGTTAAATATATACTTATAAATATTACATTATCATAGTAGTAAAAACTTGAACTTGAACCGAACTACCTATTTAATACAATAATCCTTTGAGCAAAATCGTAAATATTATACCGCAAATGCTTTTTACAAACGTGAAAATCAATTAGCTAAACCTCGCTTACAATAGGTGTAAATTTTTCCGCAAAGTATTAGTACGTACATACATGTAGTATAATGAAAGCTACAGCATAATAAAATCAAGTGTCTATGCAAAAAAAGTCAATTTATTTGCTTATTGTATTACAGTCAAATTAAATTCGCCAATTGCAACAGGAAGTGTATAATGTAATTAGTGTCGTAGTACTAGTATTAACATAACTACTAAGTACCTACCAAGTAAATAGCAATGAAAATGTTGTAAAAAAATGAGCTTACATAACGATTAAATTAATCGTGCGCAGTATAATAGAGTAAATACTAATTTTCATTATTGTAATAAGCCTTGTGCATTACTAATGTATACAATTTAGGATGTTAAAAATTTACGTAATGAGGTATACATGCTGTATACACCACAGCATTAATATGCTTCTACAATCAATCCAATACCAAAGTACTTAGGTATATAATATTGTGTGGAGTATGGACACATTATTATAATAAGATCATTTTTATCATGCGCAGGTAAATAGTACTGTACATTCGAAGCACGACCACGACAGAACTGACTGACTAGCCGTATAACATTCCCATAAGTAAAATATTTTATGAGACACAGCTTGTTCTGAGAAATCTGCATCCTTTAAGGATGCATGAATGTCTGCATGTATTATTTTTGCATTGTCTGTCTACTGTCTCGCTACTACTTAATGATATGATTTGATATGATAGGCAAGGCAAGGTGTTAAAAAATCATCCGCAAACGCCAACACAATATAATAATTGCATAAGGAACAGAAACAGAATCTTGTACACACAAATAGTACAATACTAATAGTATTCCATTGTGAACACAAATAGTTATACATATTGTGTAGTACCTATACTCAATTAACATACATCACATGTAAATTTAAATGCAGAGCATTACACTGTGATTCACGACAAAACATTTCAATGTAACAACCACTATGAATAAACTGCTAGTATTAAAAAGGAATCAAAAGTGAACACACACAACACACAAAGAATGCTAAACACTCTACTCGACTGAAAATAGACATTGACCATCAATCAAATCAATAATGGTGAACCAAGTGTAACACAATACGCGTAAGTGTAACTTAACCGAGTTAAATTACACATGTAAAGTAAAGCTCATGCCATTGTCACTACTACACTACCACACACATATTACTATAAAGTAAGCCCACCATAAACAAAATGAAACCTGAAACTTGGTAGAGTCAGAGTACGTACATAGTCCCAGTCTCTCACTCTCCATTAATCTTGATAGGAAACTACAACATAAATAGTTCTATTAGACTCAAGTAATTTGTCCGAAAGATATAATAGGCTCATTAATCAAATTATTGAGCCAGATTGATGAAGACAAAAAATCTTATTTATGTGTAGGCCACGGCATACACAGCCACGATGTAAATACTCATAAATATTGCTAAATGGCTCAAGTTTGCATCATTTTTTATCTCGCCAGCTTCTATACGCTCATATATTACAATGCGAGCTGCTACTATGTAATGTATGTGTGTAGTCCAGTAGTAGGAATGCATGTACATTGTATGTACATGTATGCTTATACAATAGTACCGGCCAATTATAAGTCAAGTGTATAAGTGTGCCTATGCCACATATTATATAAATATACATACACTGCACTAGTAGTAACGGCAACATAATTCCCTTCGTGACATTATAACATCATACTACCTCCTAGGCAAGTTTTTATACAAAAGTGTAATAATAACACGTGTATGTACCCATGAACATGTTTTAACTTTATCCTGCACTATTAATAAGATATGATTGTTCATAAGGGCAGTTAAATCCACCTTATTGTTAGCAGCAGCACTAAAGTTTTTTGTCAACACCAACAAGAAACAGATTTGATCTAAAACTGTGTAGCTAAGTGTACTGCGTCCACTTAATTTGTTGTAATAAAAAAACTCTTAGCATGTGTATATTACAAATAGCTTGATCTTCCTATGCTAACAAAATACGTGATAAAATCTCTGTGTAGGTAGGTACACTAAATACTTCTGGAGATTTGATTTTTATTACACTATTTCATAACACTGTAGATAATATTATTATACGCTAACCGTATTGATTAGCAAGTTATTGTATACACATCGAAATAAAGTCAGTGTAATAAAATCATACGATTTAAACATTACGTATATGGGCAGATTAATTTACTAACAATAATTACGTGGATTGAATACAATTACATTATAAAAAGCAGAGGCAGGCATGATCTGATACTGATACTCACAAATTATATTTTACACCATCAATAATGATCATACACACGGGAGTAAACACTTCTGGGAAAAAATGACACTAAATTGTGTTTATATATGACTAATAGAGCAATGCATGTTAATTAAATGCAAAACAGGAGATACCTAGGCATGGGGTAGAAGTAGAAGAGTCATATATTACAATTTAAGATCGTTTTAGTAGCTTTTTAGTGATCAGAGACTTGTATGCAGTATGCTGTAGTAGTAATAGTACAAGTGTATGCATGTGCAAGATCCGATCAGTCTCATACGAGGAGGAGATCAGTGATCAAATCGTGATTTGATGTGATAAGCAAAAAAGTCCGTGATAAAATAATTGCTAACCTTGCAGTTTCTATTTCACTCCTTTTTCTACACCATTTCATCCCTTTGTGTCTATGGCTCTGTTCAACAAACGACTTTCCTTGTCACAACAACTAAATTAATACTTGGACTAAACTCAAACTTCTTTGAAAAGTCATGCCAGGGTACCTCTACTATTTCAATATTATGTCGTTCTAAGGTGATTCAATACCTACCTTAGGCAATTCACACTTAAAAACTCCCCTAAAAACTTGTTTTTAATATATCCGAATATTTGAAACGAAATTATTTCCAATGCTCAAAATATGGTTGCTCGTTCCATTTATCTATACAATATTTTTGTTAATAATATTTTCCAGAACATTTTAAACGTTAGAATGGCATTTTTACATGTAACTTTTAATATACCTTCCCATAATACAATCATTATGTAAACAATCAGTGCTTTATGGTCATAATTAGCAATATCCATTATAGATACATCATGAAATTACAGGTACATATATGCCATAACACGGTGTTCAAAAATAAGAAATTTGTATAGATACTAGTGTATGTATAATTAGGTGATTGTACATTTGTAGATTGTTTGGCAATGTGAGAATTTTATGTTATGTTTTAATTAGAACATCACACTCGATACGCATACCAAGCTTTTGTATTAGTAAGTACACATGTTTATGAGATAAAGGAACTCCTACGCATGAACTATTGCTTAAATAGCTGAAACAACGAAAGCTTGTTGTTAGTTGAATAATCAGTATTTATGTAGAAATAGTAAATATTTGAGTGCAATTTGTTCCTTTTTGCATTGCACAAATGGACCTTTCCTTTTCTGCATATTATATCGACAGAATATTTTGACAAGATCTCACCTTCTTCCCATAGAGTGAAAAAACTTAGTCAGTGAGAGATTGTTATTTATGTTACAGCTAAAGTGCATTCTCCACTATAGGTACACGTGGAAAGATACGGTCATTAGTACATTACAATTCGCATAATATTAGTATTTATTACACGAGAGAAGAAGGATAGTATGGAGTACAGATATGTATAGGAACACAGAGATTACCTCTTACCAATAATATTATGAACATTGGTCTAGGTGTATGTTGTAGTAAATTAGAAGGTAAGGATTAGTATAAGGTGCCACAAGAGCCAGATTGCGACGAGATAGCACAATACGATCAAAAGATACAAGTAGGTTACAAATTCCTCTCAATGTCTCTCATGTAAAGTGCTGAATTAAACTTAATTAGCTTTTTAATTGATTTACCTTGACATTTAAATCGTGTTACCTACGGACGTGTCCATAGAGTCCAAAATACACACAGAGTATACAATACACACTATACATCCATACTAAATATTATATATGCATTTGTATTGTGTTCAATGTTTACATTTCTTCTCAATGTGTATTTAAGGTTTAGAAAAAAACACAAAGCCTGTACTAGGTATGCATGTATTAGCGGCTGTGTTTATATAATATAGAAATTAGGTATGGCTCTGTATGAAATTAATAATATAGAATGTGTTTACCTACAGAGATATTCTAAAGCCAAGTACCTATGTGTATTTTGCTAAAACTTGTGTTGTGTGAATAGGTAGGTGGAGGTAGCAAATTTCTATTCATACAATTACTATGGGCGATTATGTGGGAAAAATATGATTATTCTCCAATATACAAATGCTCATACATTTGTGTGTGCATTTAAGTGTGCATTTGTGTGCTGCATGCATTTCAGTGTTGGCACCAAGCTGGAAGCACCATTATATTAGGTAATAGCAGTAGTAATGGCAATAACAATTATGTTTTTAAGATTATAAACATAATACGTAATAAAACGAATTCACTTTTATAATACTACTACCACTTGCCTTTACAACTATTAATGTTTTCGATTGAAAAACAAGGCAACACACAGTCAAAAGACTCGTCTGTTTAATATGCGTCTACCTACTTACTTGCATGTACTTGTACAACTGCAATAAAAGTATTCATCATCTTTCTGTTGAGATGTGTTATTATTTCGCACATAGTCTCGCCAACATCAGTCAACCGCTAATTAAGTACAATAATCGAATGATATCCCTCGTCTTCATTCTTGTATATGCTAATAATCATTACACATTACACACAGACAACAGAGACTATGTATTTCAAGTTTTCCTGGTCTGCCTATCCTGCCTGCCTCCGCCTGGCGTCTTCACGATCTGATTTACAGATAAAAATTGAATAAACAAACACAATCATAACTAATTCTCATCTAAGTACGACTACTACTTACTACCGATGATCTTTGCTGATACTCATCGTTTCCTACTAAAATTAGCTCGCATTGTACTTCAAGGCTTCCAATTGTACAACATTACAACTATTTCCAATCCGTAGAGCGTGTACCTTACCTAACGCCTTAAAGTATCTCTTTACTCTCGCGCGCTGTTACATGATGCATTACAATTTAGTACTTACTTGTTTGTAAGTAAGAACAGAGTTTGCAAAATCTTCAATTGTTTAGCTACATACTTCGTACTGACTGTGCAGAATCTCTGCCAACTAACTGTGACATGAGTAACGATAATGTTTGTACTATTTGCTATTTTGCTATGTAGACATTATCCTTTAAAGAAAAAGAAAAAATGTACCAAACACTTACTTATGTACATGTATGGTAAAGAGTGCAGTACACTAGTATTACAGGTACTGGTATATAGTTGTAGTTACTTTTATAAACTTGTGCAAAATAATTGAAACTTACAATAATCTCATTTGATAAATATTTTCAACAGTTTACAGTATAGGTATGTAAGTACAATTGTATGTATTTCCTCAATGTGTTATGTCTATAGCTAATTGTATAAGGGTACAATTACAATTATAGCTCAATCATATGTAATCACTGTGTAGTGTATAGCACACTTATTTATTTACAAAATAGGAGTTGAAGAACATTAAGCTAAGCATGAGGCTGTATTTGTATTGTAGTAGGTACATTAAAATAAAATATATCAAGTCTATTGTACACAAAAATGGATTGGATATTGCAAATAATCAATTGAAAGCAATTTTTCTTTGCTACACAATACACACAAGAAAGAGATTTTACTATTTTACTATAAGACTGTCGAATGGGATTGTGGATAAGACTTATTATAGTAATACAAAGAAAAGAATGAATGAAAACATAACTCAGACATCCGCCTGCTGTTTGGTTATGTGCATATAAGTATTCATAACGTCATTGCTTCGATTATCCATTGAATATGAATATTTGACACGCAAAGTAAAGAAACGATATTTATGTGTATCAATGGACTCCCTGAGTGTGTCTCTGCTCTTCTCCATATGATACCAAGCAGGGTAGGGAGAAACTAGAATATAACAGCAGCATACCACACATCGCATATACATACCTACACAGATTACCAGAAAAACTCTGGCATAAAACACAAATACAAATAATCTGTTGTTCTTCTATTCTCTGCACGTACTATTTACTCCATGTGCAACAGACACAGAAGTCATCTCGTGTCTGTAAATTGATGAGTTATTACTTCACTGTACAACAAACCGTGGAATATCTCACAAACAGAATGCCCTCCGAGCAAAAGACAAACTAAACTCAAAGAAGAATATTCTGGGTATATAGAATTGCATTATAATTTCATAACTATAACCGTAAAGGGAAAAACATCATTTTACACAAGGAATGTACATAATTCTTTTATGGTATAGTACTACGTAGTCACAAGTATGAGTGAATAAATGTAGTTAGTAGTTTCCTTTTATTTGATTTGATTTTAAGTTTAGACTGACTGACTGACTGAACGAGAGAGAGAGAGAGAGACTCAATTGAATTCTATCTCAAGGGCAATGCACAACATTCTTTCAATTTCTTTAGCATTCTCCTATATATTTTTTCCTTTTTCTACTGTTTCCATTGGATTTTGTGTATGTGACTATTTCTCTTGCTCCTGTCTCAGTCAGTCTTGACTTGAGTCAGTTATTGTGACTGTTGTACTGTGTGGCTCAATTTTATTGTCAATTCGGTTCATGCTGATTTGATTTTTATGCTTGCCTTGCCATTCTAATGTGTCTCTTTTCTGCTACATGGTGTATATCTAGATGTATACATACATTCATGTAGGTATCTACCATATACCTATGCATACTTATGTATACCTACCACTATTATGTTACGTTACGTGATGTTGGGTGATAAGATTTAAGGCTGGTCGCTCTAATACGATGGATTTCAATTTCGACTGTACTAATGGATTTAGATATTTGTTTGAACTATGTGTGAGTATGTGTGTTACGTATTACAGAGTTGAGTCGAAGAGCTTAAGAAATTTTTCGTATGGGTAGGGTAGGTGTAGGTAGGTAAATGAATACTTATTCTGAATGTTATGGGTAATTTTAACCTACGATTATTGTAGATATAATATTATAATATATGTACCTAGGTCTAGGCATTAAATGAGTCGTATGCATTCAATTGAATTCAAATTCTATAGAAATGAATGCAGCAAATGTGTGGAGTATGAAGTAAAGAAGAAAAAAGTGCATTTTAGATGTATGTAGCCATTTAGCTGTTGCGTTAGTTGTAGTATGTGTTCATTTGAGTTGTATTTACTTATTTGTACTTGGGAATGGGAAGGCTCACCTTTGATTCCTTATCGAGGTATCTGTGCATGAATTTATGTGGTGTTAGTTACTTATTTAGTTGCTTGCTATTTCCATTGTTCACATTTATTGTTGGCTTATTTAGTTGTTTGCTTTTTTACTGCAGATAATAATGTGTGTCTAAAAGTGTCGGCTGACCCAGACATTTCTCTTTTTATCTCTGTTTTATTGCATCGGGACTGACAGATCTTTGATTTATTACAACATTTCAATTTGTTTCACTCTCAACTCTGCATCTTCTCTTTTTGTATTGTCTTGAGTTTTATGTGTGTATTGTGTCATTTTTCTTTTTTCCCTATCTCAAACGTTTACCCAATAACTGTAGCAGTCATTATGTATTAGCGTCAAATATTGAGATGTCCAAAAATGTTACTTAATGCAATCAAACCCAATTTCAGTAATTTAATCAGGTACTTGTACAATATTTAATTACCTATGTAATTTACCTACCCATATATTATGAGTGCCTAATATGCAGTACATAGTACCTAATACATATTATGTGTACCTAATATGCACTGCACCAATCACATAATGTATGTAAATTTTTTGTATAAACTGAAAAATTGGCTATATGGCCAAAAAAATTGAATTCATTCATTTATTAAACAGGAAAAAAATACGGTATGTATGCACATAAATAATGACACGCTTCCCTATTTGAATTTTTAACACGTTAAGAAAATTACAGATTATTAGTACCTACTACTAGTACACTGAAGTGCAAAAGTGTTAAGCACATTAAAACGTGCTAATTTCTCACTTGTGGCTGAAACAATAGAAACTTGGACGAGACCCCCTACCAAGTAGAGTTATAGAGCCAAATGAACAAACAAATTCCCACTAGTTATCCCACTATGAAAATGAAATAAACTTCCATTCCTACACTTTGAACGTAATGTATAGATCTGCTTAGCAAAAACTGCTCGTTTTCCTGTCATCGGGCGTGAACAAATGCATATTCAATGTGTAATTTCCCAATTGTCAACAATAACCGCTTCACTTAGTATTTACTTGAAGTATACTCCTTTACTACAACTAACTGCTTTAGCTTGTCATGTATTTGGTTGTAGTATCGTGTCAGGTAAAGCCATAAAATATTATAACATTTCATTAGGACACATGCAAACAAGTAGAGCGATGGATAACATTAGTAATTTAGAATTATATACTCTGAGTGTCAACACGGTTTCCTTTGGCATGAAATGAACATACCACAAAGACAAATAATAGCAGCAAGAACTATAAACACTGTTACTACACTCTGAGTCTGAACATACACACGTAAAGACAATTAATATATTCATTGCATTTGCGAAAAAAGACAAGAAAGATATACTCGCCATAAATAAAGGATGTAAATGTCTGAGTGACGGGCTATGCCTCACTCTCTTTTAAGTGAATGAATGCGAAAGCGTTTTATCATTCAAATTGAAATGGGCAGATGTATAATAGAGAAACAATGGCACGAGAACATAACTCAACGCAAACAAAACCAAATCAATACTACACAATGCAATTAGATGCCTTCGTTTACTTCGTTAGTTTATATGTATCACGTATACATAGTCCTCACATTACAATTTACATACATGTATACACAATATAGTATCGGAATGCGCGTCTTGAGATTTTGCCAGTCATTTATAACACTGAAAAACTTCATGAGGATTTTGATACTGGAAAACGAGTCTCTTTAGTTGTAGTGGTTCAATATATCTTGAAACAAACCATCCTTCTTGTCATAAAGAAAATAAAAGAATACTCAGTTCAGCCCAGTCAAGTCAAGTTCAGTTTAAGTCAACCGATCTGCATGCAGAGATCACGCGAGTACTACTGCGTTTTACAAAAGTACAAGTACTCCAATACATATACAATCTCTCTCTGTATAAATGCAAAGTTAAATGCATCATTGTGTATTGTATAATAAACTTACACATTCTATATACCTACAAGAGCCACACCAAAACCAAACCGCAAAAAGATTCTACTACTATACTCTATACTACTCTACTATGTATAGTGAAGCAAATCGAAATAATAGCAAATTGTGACTTTGTCAAGGCCAGCCGGCTAAACGAACACTAGAATGCTCGAATAGAACGAACTAAGCAATTGGCATGCAATTGCAAATAGGTACTACTGATATATACTTACACATTTTAAACGTACCCAGCCTACAGCTGTAGGATAACATTGTGTATGTAGTGTACTTAAAGGTACAAGAATCTTTTGAATTGATATTATTATATTGGTTTAGATAGGTTAGGAGAGCTAAGTAAACGGATGAGATGATAAGATTGGGTTTGCTCAAGCTTGGTTTCCACTCTGCATATACTCAGATTGAGGATTATTGAGTTGGGTGTAACTTTTTCGCAGATCAAGTACGTACGTACGTAACAAGTTCATTTTTTGTGTCTTTGGGTTATTCTACTTAGATAATTCTCATGGATCCACACATACACACTCTCGGGTGCGTTGCTGACTGACTGAGAGTAATTCGTTTATTGCTTTTGGGTACAAGAATATCATTATCAAAGTATAAGTATTGTATGTGTAGACAGTGTATAGATGTAGATGGGATTTCGATGGTGTGAGCAACTTGGGTTCTTGAGTGGTTATTAGTAGTTGAGTAGAGGTGTATTAGGGCATTATGATGCATGTTTGATCTTGGATTTTACTGTGGTTTGGTTTGATAGAATAGTAAATGTAAAGGATGCATAATGGGAATGGGACAGGACAAAGGGATAGCCGTCAAAATATAATTTGCCTTTTATGTAAATGCGGTATGTTGTTAGAGGCAGACCGGCTGCTACTACTATTCTGCTAATACTAAATAAGAGAATTGAACTTTTTAGCTGAAATGTAATGTGGCTGAAGATTAAATCAGCCCTAGAGACTTTCCAGTTAGAATGGAATAAAAGAAAAGTCTAATGAATGCAATGCAATTGGCAATATAAATACTTATGTATGTGGAATGCAATTTTTATACAGAATGCTTTATGATATGAATGTTGTTTCTTGTCAAGTTGGTTAGTTAAAAGAATTATAATCTATATTAGCTACTATATAGCAAAATCTTAATTTTTTTACTTGTTGATTGCAGACTGTGATTTTCCTCGTACTTTTGTTGTGCTGCTGCCTTGTGCCGGCGACATACTCACGGCCAGTGGATGTAGAAACGCCCGAAAAATGGGAGTCAAATAATGAGAGACTAGAAATAAAACCAAAAATAAATAATACTAGAGTAATACAAGAAGTAACCGAACAACCCGAATTCGGTTCTAAAACTTCTAGCAACAATAATAATAAAAACACCAGTATGGTGGTTCGTGTGATTGTGAGTTCTTCTTCATCTTCCTCTTCGGATTATGATGGGGAATTCTCCGCTTTTCCAGTTTCTCATTTTACTTCTAAAACTACAGCAACTACAACTACCGCGACAACAGAAGAAATGCCTTCCAGTAGAGCCACCAGTCCGAGGAGCAAAATTACAGTTCTTGGGGTAAACAGAAATGGTGGACAAAGTACAAGGTATTTTCTTAGACCAAAGCGTATCTCCCGGTTTACAGCGAAATCGGTATCGTCAACAACTCCTAGTGCAGCTGCAAGAACCACAACAGAAGACTCTACAATACCTACTTCATCCGGAGAAATGGAGTTGAATGACGGAGATACTGAGAGAATTACAAAAAATTCCAGTGAAGATATTTTTTCTGCATTTTACAAGGCTTTTTCTAAAAGCATGCAAGAAAATAGATCATCCAAAAACAAAACTGACATTATTAAGTTAATTAATGATAATAATAATGATAATAATTCACCTGTTATGAGCGATTCACAGAATGTGGAAAGATTCCAGGTGTATCCTCAGCTGATAAGAAGTAGAATAGAATTAGCGTTCAATAATAGTAATAGTAAATTTAATAGAAATAGTGTAAGCTACAGAAAAACCATAGCTTCTATAGATAGACATAATCTTAGAAGCAATAATAATAATAATATTACAGATAGCAGTAGTAGTAGTTCTAGCAGTAGTAGTAGCCGTAGTAGTAGCAGTAATAATGATAATAATAATAACAGCGAGACTCTCGATGAAAGTGGCAGCGGACCGGAAGCGAAAGTCGTCTCTGTCGTCACACACTCGAAATCCGTGGCAGTAAATACTCACCGAAGCAGCAAACATGTGATAACCAATGCTAGACCTTTGCCAGTAAGAGCACGTCCGATATATCAGCCAAAACGTGCTGAGATGGCCATTGATAGTGTCACAGTATCCACCCTCAAAAATTCCACGCCGAAGAAAAGTGGCCGAAGTCCAATTATTACGAGTAATTCTTCTCCCGTGCCCAATACTGATTTTCCTCCCATTTTCCAAGCCCTTATACAAGATATACCCAAATCTTCACCATTATATCCAACGACAACCACTTCCACGACTAGTTCTCCAGCAGCTACGTCGACAATTCCTACGACAACGACAGCCACAACTCAAAAATCATCCACATCCACGAATAGTTGGCATCTGCCCGAGAAAGTCTGGGGAGAGCCGGCTAAAATATGGGGAATCCAGGAAAAAGTTTGGGGTGAACCAGAAAAGGTTTGGGGAGAACCAGCTAAGGTTTGGAGTGAACCTGCAAGACCCTCTTGGTTGAGACCAGAACCGTCTTTGAGATTTAGAGGAACCACCACCACAACATCCACCACCACCACTACAATTCCTCTTTCCACAACTGTCACAAATAACACTCCCGGTATATTTTCACCCGCAGAGTCTCGAGAAAATAAACATAAAAAAGCCGTTCAGAGTTTAGAAGATGAAGAAGACGAAGAAACAAATTCTCCAGGCACATTTTTTGAATTGGGGGAAGATGAAGAAGATGATATGGAAAATGATGGCGATGGGAAAAGCAGTTGGGAATTGCCAGAATTGAGTCCACAGGTTGATCACACTTTTGTAGGGGAAAGAGTTTCCGTCTCATCTATAAATAATAATAATAATAACAAGCTTCGCAGTAGCAATAGTAATAACAATAGTAATAAACAGTTTGGGGTTAGCCATGTAAATGCCCGAAGAGTTAGCAGCACCAGTAGTAACAGCAATAGTAACAGCAACAGCAACTTGTCGGGAAACCGAAATAGCAACGGATACAACAACGACAGAGATGATTCAGTTGTGGATCCCGAGAAAGAAAAATCCGGCAAAAAATTCGGATACGTTCTGGAGGGAGCCGATGTTCGTAAATATCGAGTCGAAGAAAGAACTCCGGATGGTTACATTGTCGGAGAGTACGGAGTATTGAATAACGAGAATGGATTTCTCCGTGGTGTCAGGTACACTGCCGATGGTACTATAAATCCTAGACTTATACACGAGGCCCTTATGAAATTTCTAGCTCTGTAATAACCATTACCTGCAATTCTCACGTTGTTGAAAGCAAATTGCTAATCAATTGCTACAATTGCTAATCATCACATACTATATAGGTATTATATTCTAGATTATGCTTACCTAATCGAATAATAGCATCTTTATAAAACATTATCAATGTTGTATCATGTTCTAATATGTAGAAACGATTAATTTTATTGATTCGTGGAATTCTGCTGCCAACAACAGCTCAAGAGATACGATGATGAGATACAGAACTTGTAATGTAACACATATACAACACTTTGTGAAAAAGGGCCGAAACAACACTGTAATATCTGTAGTAGCCAGCAACTAGCAGATGATGATCAATTATTATTTCAAAAGTAATCTGTATTAGAACCCAGAACAGGTTTAGCTTACTTTTTTGATGCCAAACCTATCCCGACACACATACAGCAGCCTTTTGTTTTGTGTAATAAGATGACTGGTAAAAAAACGATGTTGATTACGTTACATATTATTACTTATTATAGCAACTTAAGAGTATTTTGCTCATTATTATGTTATGGACCATTTGTGTTTTTGTTTGTTTGTTTGTTGTAATTGTATTTTTTGTTGGAGGATGACCTTTGCAGAGTTTACGAGCATCCTAGCCTTATTAATATTATAATATTTTATCTGCTGGTAGTTAGTGGTATATCCCGATGATCGTTTTCATGATATCACACATTCTATGTACTAAAAGAAAATTTTATTGTATTGTACTGTACTTTGAATACTGAATGCATACATATAAAAATATTATTATTATTGCCCTAGTGTAGATTACACTTTCATCCTCTCTAATGTAATTTTCATTCTTATGCATGCATTGTTGTAGTCAAATCAAAACTGAACTGTAACAAATAATTGATTACCCTCCATTGGCAAGCTAATAAGGAAATGATACACAAATGAAGAAATCTGCTGGAAACTTAATTTCATTTACATGCCTGCGCATGTTCTTTTACATAATATCATTCTAAAGTACCTGATAACTTTTATTGTTGTCCCAATCAACAGATCTTTAAACACATTCTTGTAAATTGGTTTTATACTCTTTGTTGTTCTTGTTAATATTTATGTCAGTGCGTACTTTTTGTCCCTATGATAATTAGGTATTCATATTATTCATCAAATTGTTATTACTTTTTACTTTCTATCGTATGTGGTAGGCATGTAATGTATGTACTTTTATGTGTATTGTGCTAATCCAATAATAGGGATTGCCTCATTGTATTTTTCATTGTATTCTGAATAATATTTAGAATTAGAAAAACAATGTGTATGTAACTCATTTTTCTGTACTTAACCGGCCACACACACAGGAGACATGCACGACATGCTGAATCCATATACCTACTAATTGTATACAAATCATTTTTACCTGTCTGTAATTGTCATGCAATATATTTTCCAAGAAAAACTACATCGTATGTGAAATGTCAATGATGAAAATTGTAAAATGCCATAAAAGAACCAAGTTTCAAATGAAAGACCTTGGGTTGCTCAAATTGATAGATTTTCTGTCATTTATTTGCATAGCTTTTCCATTCAATCCTATCATCATTATCTACCTTTTGTCAATACATGCCCAAATGTTTAAAAAAAACTTCAATGCTAATTGCTCGCATATTATTATTATTTCTCTCTACATAATAACTACATTACATACAACCAAACCTAGAGCAGTGTTACTGTTATAACACTCCTAAAGTCTGTCTCAACCCATACCTATATTAGTACTCAACAACTACAAATAAAAATACATACAAGCACAATGAACACATATACTCACAAAATATTAAATATAAAAATCACAATAGGAAATATCCAGTCTTAGAGTCTTAGTGTTTGTTTAAAGTTGCTATAGCTTGTGAAAGGTAAGGGTGGCAGATCTCTTGTATATTCTATACACATACAAGTTCATTCTTCATTACCAGTTAATTGTGTAGCATTTAAGAGTCAAACTAGTTGTCCCGTCCTAGAGAATAACAAACATTGCATTTTTGACATGACATATCCGAGACATATATAAACAACACGTTATCTGTCTTTCATAACTACCTACTCAATTTATATTCTTCTGATACCTAAAAGGTAATCTCAACGCAAGCAAAAATCAACATGGTCTGTCAATACAACGACTACTAAGAACACAAATGCGGCAAACGAAAAAACTCACAGAGTAAAGAACGTGATGCGATAGTCATGTTATAAGCAGAGATGATTGATTAACCCTTTCTGACAATAGATTATTAGTGGTGATAAGGAGAAGGATATTATGCAGATGCATGCAAATACATAATGAATTGGAAATGTTACTCTAATGGCTGTCCAGCCAATTCTCCTACATGACTAATGTTCCCATGTCCCACTGATCCTGTAATATGAATGCTACCCAGTCACCTGGTTGAAAAAATTCTTTTTTTTGCAATTATCGTTCATACGTTATAAAATAGAAATTACATACGCATCGCATACAAGTACATATAGCATAAAATATATAAAGATTTCTAGACCCTGTCATTCATACTGCAATTATATACGTAAAATAATTTACATGGAAATTATAAGGAAAGTATAAGTATTTGTATATGCATACGTAGTGTCTAGTTGTAAATAAATTATTGCTCGTCTGTCAAAATTCATCGGATTCATATTCCAGTATAGTTTAAGTAGTTTTAGTGCATTTCATATCCAGGAGCGTCATATTATGGAATGAAGGCTGTTCGAAAGGTTATATGTCGAAAAATTGATTTATTAGGGAGGATTCTGACTCTCATCTCTGAGCTGTTATTATGATGTGCTAATAAAGCAATAACTATAGACCACTGCCTACATGGATGACTTACAGGTGTGGAAAAACCAAGGGCTGTGGTCTTCCTTGCTCAATTTATTTATTTGCTGCTCATGCAGCCACAGTCATGCACCTACCAAATGGAAATGGAATTGCAAAAACTCGGGTGGTTAATAATGGACATTTTCAATGGGGTTGGTGATAGATATAGGTACTTCGACATTCATGTATATGTGTATATATATAGTATGAATGCATGTACACTTCATTTGAACTAGCAATAATTAAGCTTGATTCCTACCCCACTCCACAGGCGAGTTCCTTGTTTAATTTATTCTGTCAGAATTGCGAAAAAATTCTTGGGTGCAAAGTGCAGTACAGTGTACGCAGACTACTGCCAGAATTTTTTCACTGATATTTTTCTTCTTGACATTTTATATGAGCACTCATGTTTGCTTAATTAAAGTAATTAATTTCTTTACACATCTACTTGTTAGAGGTTTGAAGATTGTGATTGTAAAATAATACATTGGTAGAAGTTGATTGATTGAATAAATGCCACCTTTGAAGGAGAGATTTGACATGTGTAAAATGGCTTCATTTTTAGTACTACCTACTAGTGGTGGTAACGAACAGATTTTTTCAGGCTCGGCTCGAAAATTTAAGGCTCGAACTCGGTTTAGTAGTAAAAAGTTAGGCTCGGCTCGATCTCGGCTCGAAATTTGTCTGCTGTTGGAAATTGGCTGGAAATCGGGTATAACTCGACATATAGGAAAAAATCCTTTAAATTGAAAAATCGAACTTCCAGCTCGAAAACTTCCGGCTCGATCTCATCTCAAACTCAAAAACTGTGTATAAAATCCAACTCGGTTCGGCTCGAAAACGAGCCGGCTCAAACATAATCGAGCAGGCTCGGTTCGTTACCACCTCTTACCTACCTATTAGTACTGTACCTATACCATACCTAATTAATTTTAAGTGTATATTATTTAATGTTAATTATTAACATTGTAATAGTTTAATTTATGTACTGAAAAGTAAATTCAAACTATTTTAAGATTTTATTTGAATATTGAATTTTGTAGGTTATCGGGTTAATTGGCATTTGAGTTTTGACTTGGAAAATTAAATCTTTGATAATGAAAGTCGTTCCACAGGTCTCTCAATTAATTTTCAGCTATTCTCTTAAAAATATTTCTTAGAAAACCTCTGGAGATAGACTTTCAGTTTATTTCCACTTTCCACATTGGATTTTACACTTTGATATTTTGATGTTGCTACAAATTGTAGCCTATAACATAGTATTAGAATTAGATTAAATATTCCTCAAAAACATATAATACTTTGTTAGCATAAGATTCCTCCATGGCCCAACTGTGCAAACAATATCATCATAATTTTTGCTACGCATTTATTGCATTACTAATAGTAAATACTGCTGTGAAAGCCTTTCTTTATATTTCTTTCATCGGACTCAACTGAATGACTGAGATGGAATGCATAAGGGGTTCATGGTCAGTCATGGTAATGCAATGTATTTGAAACATTCTGAAGACATTATATTGTGCTATGCAGACGTTCTTTCTCCCTCACTCACTGTGCTTTATATGGATGAGAGAATGAATAAGACAAGGTAAGAACTTTTTATCGTTCATAATAAACCTGAAGAATTCGGACGGAATAGAGAAGTGTATTGAACCAGGGAAGCAAGGAAATGGAATGTGCCACTGTATCTGTTTTGTCAACGAGATAACAAATCTCTCAACTGATGCTTTCTGTGTGTTTCAGAAATTCTTTTCCCACTGCCTTTGTGTATAGTGAGACGCATGCCACATCATTGGAATGCATATAAAATCTCAACAGAGTAATCAAATCATATATCTCTACATAGCACAAGTCTCTCATCGTTCATAAATCACTCATCATAAATAAGTTGGTGCCTTATATGTATACATGCTTTCGCTTTTGCATACAATATACATCTTCATTGGTTTTGTCACTGTTGATTTATATAAATCTCAAATCCGGGGCAACTTGATATTATATTACTCTCCCAGTCAGTATCCGCTATTCTAACCGTATATCATATCTCTCTATATCTGCTACGCTAAAAACATAGAAATCAGTTATTCGCACTACAAATTCTCATGAGTTTTTCTTTATACATCTAAGACTTAAATTATTTCATTAATGTTTGAAAAGATTAGGTTATTTGTAATGAGATTATTGTTAGGAAATAATTGTATCTGTCGAAATTTGTCGTTTTATTGTTGGTTATTATAATATTTGTGTATTTCGAAGGCTATCATGTAGTAGGTATGTCACTGAATCAGACAAACGACTTACAGTATTGTAGTGCTGTATTTAGCAGTTTTTACATGTTAGTGTATACTAACAAGAGCAAGATTATGATTCTGTAGAAAATATTTTACAAAGAATTCAAACACATACTAAACATCAGGCAGTAATTAAAACTATAATATTGCAACGGTCAGGTAATTTGGGGTAAAATTTTTGAACTGAAAACGCGAAGTAACTTAATTTGACTGAATAATCAGACATGTATTGGTCTTTAGGTACACAATACAATGGCATAAGAGATTATCGATTAAGAATTTTATTGGTTTTCCTGGCAAAAGAGTTTTGAAATTCTATTCAGTATCAAGTAATTTGGGGGTTAATGAATTAACTTTCTAGATAGTTGTCAATGTTGCAATTAACAAGCATTCCTTCAAGCCTAAGTCTATGTAATTATTTGACCTTTCCATGAAATAAAACCAAATTCAAACACATCAACCTTCTACAAAAAACTAATGTTTGGATAAACATTTATAAAATGGAAATTATGTTTGGTCATAGCATAGCCAAGTGGTGCCCAAATATAAATGAGAAATATGATTACAAATTACCAAAGGAAAGATAATAAAATATTATTTTGCCTACACACTACAATATTAAATCCACTGTCATGCAATGCCTCATAGTAGATTACGAACATACTGATTTGAAGGAGAAAGAAATTATGCAGAGTGTTTGATTGAATTTGTACTTGGTGGAGTTGGTAGTAGATAGTCTAGAATCCAAGTGATTCAGGTGAGATGATTACAGGTAAGCAAGGTGAGCAAGAAATCTCTGCTACTGGGCATTGCCGCATCCATAGCGTGTATATATTACATGCAGCCACAAAATCTATTGTATTGCAATGTTAGCACTTTTCATTTGAACCATAATTTTCATATGTTATTTAATACCAAGTAGTAATACCTACCCCTAATTTACAAATTAATTTTCAGTAATTAATAGAAATCCTGCTACCCTTATCTTTCAAAATACTAATTAGAAGAAAGAGAAAGATTCATCTACGATAGAAAAATAAGACGAACAAATTTAGTGTTCAAACCTCTACAACAGTTATAACAGAAAACAAAGTCAATCGCTGATGATCATGGGACCTTCTTCACCTGTGTTAAATTAAAGTATTGATAAATAAAGTATTGCTTCATTTAATTTTATAGATGCAGGATACATACTGTTTTTTAACCTATGTAGGTAATATAGAAGCATAGCAAGTGGATGGGTCTTTGGGCTAAATAGTATTGGCGCTTAATGCATAAGGAGTAGGAGAAGTTCCTGTAAGT
>JAQFYB010000892.1:0-41356 GCA_034694085.1 Pogonognathellus longicornis
TGTATTACTAATGTACTAAAAATACTAAAGATAGGAACCTAACTAATCAATTTACCAAATATTCATTCGAGTGTATAGTACCAAAATACCATCACATGATGTATGTATGTAAGTAACAATACAATACAATTATTTGTAACTATTTTACTAAATTTAATCCGTGGATCTAAATGTTGTACACTTCAGTAGGAATAAGCTGAAACTAATTTGATAGTATCACGAATGTCAATAGGTATTTATGTTTTCGAACATCCAATACTATTGAACCACCGGATGTTGTATCAATAGCATGAAATTGACACGACTCATCAATAAAAGCACTTCTTTAAAATAATGAGATCCTGTCAGAGTTTTTGTTGTAAACTACTGTGGTAGTTTTTTTATGGAAAGTATAAAAACGGCAGTCAAAAGTTGATTGGATTGGAAGTTTTAGAAAGAGCAAAGGGAAATTTCAACATGTTCATCTCACGATTTCCAAGTTTTGTATTGCTAGGAATTTTATTTTGTTTTTCAGCTTACGCAAAGGGCAAGCAGGATAATATTTACAATGCAACAGACTTTGGTGAGTTTCATTTTAATGTATGAAAAAATATCAAGTTATTCATACAATTTGCGTTGCATGGTGCATGTACTTAAATATCTATTTATTGAAATTATGCAGAGGTTTTGGCAAATATGTCAACATATGCTATGAAGGAGGTAAACAACAGAAAATTTATGCTACTCTTACATTTTATTGTTCACTGTCTGTGCTATTTTCAGATTAAAATTTTTACTTCCTTAAACTTTCAGCCACTTCAGCAGGTTATAACCTGTTCTTCTGTATTCAGCATCTCTGAATCTCTTCAACACATTAAAATATGTATGGCTGAAGAATCAGATGGTTCAAAGCGAAGGAGAAGAGAAATTACACCAAGTGAGCTGGAAGTTTATGCGTCGGATCATCGAGATGACGAAGATGAGTTTGATTCTGAATCATACGAAACTATTGACGCAATAGAGGACGAAAAACAGAGAACCATACGGGGAATAATAGTATCACATGAAAACTTAAGACCTCATCTTGCTTGGCAATGGCTGGAAATGAAAACTATAAAAAACAACCCTGTAAGTAATCAAATCAGTCAAGCTATTTTGTTAATACAGCTTTTTTATTAGCTAAAAAGATAATATTCCACAATATTGCACTATAATGCGTTCATATCATCTTTAATTTATCTCAAACTAAAGCTCTGTAGTTATGTACGTTTTAAGGGTGAAATAAAATAGAAATGTCTTCCGACAATTTTATGTATATAGGGATACTGTATGGCCGTATCTAGGATTCCATTTCGGGAGATGCAAAATCCCAATATGAAATACAAATGTGCTTCTTCTCGAGAGTTAACATTATTTATGCCAAAATGAACCTAGAATGCGAAAAGTTAGCATTTTTGTACTTTTATCGTAAAATAACCATAACCTTCCTTTCTGTCCCCCTCCATACATCGGTCTGATACCGCATACTATTTTTTAATCGACGATTATTCATGAGCATATATGTATTGCTATGTAGATAGCCGTTTCTAATTTCAATTCATTTTTTTTCCAGAATGTATATGTATCTATATTTTCGAAGTTTACCTTAATCTTGCAACAAAATAGAATAAATGAGTTAATGAGTACAGGCATTTTTTTAATTACGAAACTGACGAAGTCAGCTTTGTGATTTTTATAACAGATTTAAGTATGTATGCACCTTATTTACTTATTTTTACAGTGTGTTGGTGCCTGTGTCTTGGAAGAACTACAACTGGTATGCAATATACCTATAAATTAATGCGACAATGATCTCAAATCTGTATTATTTTTTAATGTTCCTTTTTAATTTTCGTTACATTACAAATAATTGCTCTCTTTTGTTCTTATAATATTATCTTCATTGCCAAATCATATCCAGTTGAATGATACGGTAGGAATAGCTGCAGTACCCAACAGACCTGTGGTTTTAAAGCGCATAACTGATGTTGCATATAATATCACAGTAGAGTTTGCCGAGGCTCTAATCGATAGTTGTATCCGACAATATGACAAAAAATTAAAAAAGATACAGCCAAGCAGTAAGATATAATTTTTTTTAGTTGTATTATGATTTTTTTTTACAAAACTTAAAATTGTGTTTTTATAATAATAAGATGTTGAACCAATAACATGAAAATAGAAAGCGATAGCGACGATTTGAGATGTAAAGCAGCAGTAAAATTCGGTGTGTGTCTATCCAAGAAAACATACGAATTTTGCAGGAGGGATTCTCATGAATTGACGGCAGTAAAAGCTGAAATTGGAAATTCATGGCTCACTACCCCGATGCCCCAATAACAATAGGAGCCTCGTGCATAAAACTTTCAGATATTGTGGCAAGGACAATCTTTGGTTATAAATTAATTGTAGAAACGCTTGAACAATGACATTTACGAAAATAAATGCACATTCCTCAATGGTATTGAATTGGATGACGTAGTGTAATAAAGTAACTTTGCATTAAACATTTTTATTTATGACATTTTCACAATTATACATTTAGCTAATAACTACTGATTGTGTCAGAATAAATATTTGTGGTAGATATTGTATACTCGTATGCTGTAGTGTAGATAGAAGATGTTGTAATAATAGGTCAGAGGTTTCCATTGTCGATTTCTTTAAAAACTGAAGGACAAAATTAATTATGTTTGTAATGAAAGATATTTATCATTGTTTCATTTTCAATGACATGTGCCTTTTAATTAGTGATCATTGCGGGCACAAATATCGCACTAAGGTTTTTATTGTATTAAAAGCTACAAAAGTATAAAAAAATTTAGAAAATAGAATTTATACCAGTATTTAATTATTTCAATACAGAGTAGCCTTCTAAGATTAGAAGCAATACATTATTAGCTCTCCGGAGATTTCTCTACGCACCTTTGGAAATATGGGAGAAATTCCCGTCATTCCGAAGATAGTAACAATAATTATCTTAGTTCTATGTGTAACGGAATTAGAAGCTGAACTGCGATATACTGCAGTAGCACCTAAATTAATTCAACATCATGCATCCTACGACTTAATTTTATTTCTTCAAAAAATAACTACCCCGACGAAATTTTTTATCTCAATGGAAAATAATGACGGGATATGTTTCAGATCAGACGAAATCAGTGTGAATACCGCTTTTCCACCTAGAATTTTGAGAATCTACCCCAAGGAGCTTAATGACATCAGGTACTTGCTAGTGCTTCACGCATATAATTCCGAAGAAAATATCACTGATGAAACGGCAGTGTACACCATTTTGAAACAAAGAACTGTATTGTTGCAAACAGACAAGACAATATACAAACCCGAAGAACTCATTCGATTCCGCGTTGTAATTTTGAATCGAGCCCTTACAATTTTTGATACGGATCAACAAGCTGATATTTATATTCGGGACCCTGAAAGGAATTTGATTAAGAGCTGGATGAACGCAACTGCTGCCAACGGAATATTTTCTTCAACCTTGAAATTGTCTTCAAATCCATTGCTGGGAGAATGGAAACTGGAGGCTATAACAAATAAAAGAAAAGAGTCTCTTCCTTTTAAAGTGGTAATATATACTCCTCCCAAATTGAATGTTGATGTGAAAGTTCCTTCATACTTAACGTACAATAATTCTCGCTTCGTGGCACAAATCAAGGCCAACTACCCCTTAGGAAAAGCTGTTATAGGCAAATGCGTGATCACACTCAGAGCTTATTACGCATTTGACAAAAATACTAATAATACTGAAGAGAAATCTGTCGTCCGTACTTTGCCCATCAATGGTATAGCATCCACGGAATTTGATATTGTAAGTGATCTTGGAATCCCTGAACCAGTCGATAGGGAATTCATGGTACATGTCAAAGTAACAGAAAAAATTGGAGGAATTGTGCAAGAAGAGTCTGAGATCATACCAATGTTCAAGTTAGGATATAAATTGGAAATGATGTCGCGTGTCGAGCAATACACTCCAGGATTTCCATTCACTTTTATAATAAAAGTGGCGACCCAAGATGACACGCCTATCAGCGACGACAATCCTGAAGCAATTAAAGTAACCCATGGATTTTCATATGCCTTAGAAGGAAGTACATTTTTTTCCGCCATTCCTGCCAATGGTCTCGTCAACTTTACTTTTCAAACACCCACAAATGAATTTCTTACCGTTGCCAATATCGATGTCACTTACAAAGAATTGACTCAATGGTTCCCTCCCCCCAAAAAGGCAACTTCATCGTCCACAATATACTTGCATATTACAGTTCTTACAGAGAAACCTACTGCAGACAACGATTTGGAAGTTATGGTTCAATCCAACGAGCAATTTGGCAGTATTGTCTACATGGTTGTTTCCAGAGGAAGAATTTTTGCCTACAACAAAGTCTTATTTCCTAGTTTATCCAAGAAAGCAACATTTAAAATATTTCTACCAAAAGCCTGTATTCCATCTGCTCATTTCTTGGTGGCTTCGCTTTTCACTAACAAAAATATTTTTATAATGAACTCCGTAAGATTTCCAGTCATTATGATACCCGATAATTTTCTTACCATTACCCCGAAATCTGATTGTGAACCTGGAGGAACAGCAAAATTAGAAATTAATACCGACCCAAATTCTTTCGTTGCTTTAAGAGCAGTTGATCAATCTGTATTAGACATAAAAGATGACCCCGAGATCACAAACCACAAAATTGCCTTGGAATTAATGACTTACGAAGAAGAAATCTCGCGTAGAAAAGATTGGAATACGTTTCCCGCATATGAAATCATTGATGATGCTGGGTTAATTATTTTGACGAACAGCAATGTCATTAAAAGTCGTCTGAATTCAGTACGGTTTTTGTTAGCTGAAGCTCCAATGGTGCTGGCCAGACAGGCTATGTTTGAAACAATGAAGGTGAGAAAGAAGGGCCAGAAAAGAGTTCAGCAGAAGCCCGGAGATGAGAATCTGAAAGTGGTGCAACAACAAGTTCCAGAAACATGGTTCTGGAAAGAAATTTTCACTGAAAGTGGCAATGAAACTTTTGAAATCAAGGCTCCAGAAAGTTTGAACTCTTGGATCATCACTGGCTATTCACTTGCAGCAAACAAATCCATCAGCGTCGCTCAGCAATCTGGAATCATGAAAACATGGCGTCCCTTCTTTATTTCTTGCATCGTACCCTTTTCTGTTGTACAAGGAGAAGCTTTGGGTTTACAACTTCTGGTACATAACTTCATGACTGAAGGTGTCACGGCCACAATTACTTTGGACAATAAAGATCGCAAATATAGTTTCCTTTACTCAAAGTATCAAAATTCTACAGAAGTTGTAAAGGAAATTTTTGTCAAAGCTGAAGAGGTCGCATTTATTCAATTCCTGGTAAATATGACACATACTGGAGTGGTTGATATCAAAATTACAGCAGTTGCATCAGGAAAGGCTGGAAACACAATTTCTAAAACAATTTTGGTCAAATCTCGTGGAGTCCTGCAAAGAAAAACAGCAACTGTATTTATCTCGGGCAACCCAAAAGGAAGCGTTGAGAAAGCTCTTTCTGTACCATTCCCGAAAGGAAGAGACCACAGTGGAGATAGAGTAACTGTGACCGTCATTGGGGATATTTTGGGAAATACTGTTGAAAATATGAACCGTTTGATCAGAATACCTATTGGATCTGGAGAACAAAACATGTTCAATTTTGTTCTAGATATTGTTATATGGGAATACTTGCAGACAATAAAAAAAGGTACAAAGAAAATTGAAAAAGAGGTTACAACAGTTTTAGAGACGGCTTATCAAAAACAATTGAACTACAAAAGATATGACGGTTCATATTCTTCTTTCGGAAACAAGGATGTCAATGGATCGACATGGATGACAGCGTTTGTTGTAAAATCTTTGGTAATCGCTCGTCCTTACATTACCCTCGATGACGAAGTTATCACTGAATCCCTTAACTTTTTAATGACAATGCAAACCGACACGGGATGCTTTGAAGAAAGCGGAGGAATCCATTACAAAACCAGGAAAGAAAGAGAAGTTATTATTGTTACTGCGTTTACAACTCTTACATTACAGGAAATCCTACCTTTACTTCCAGCAACCTACACCAAGTCTGAGTATGAGGAAGCCATTAAAAAGGCTTTAAAATACTTAGGAACTGTTACATACAGCGACTTAGATTCATACACTCTTAATTTGCTGGCATACACATTACATGTTGCGAATCACGCTAACAAAGATGAAGTCTTCAAAGCGGTTCAGAGTAAGGGAATCAAGAATCCTCCGAATGATGATGAGTTGTTTTGGTCGGTTTTGGAAGCGACGGAGGGCAAAGATAATGGAAATGACCGTACAACACCGAAACAAATCGAGGCTACTGCTTATGCAATGATGACATACGTTCATAGGAAACAAATCTCAGAAGCTATGCCGATTCTCAAATGGATGATTAAGAAAATGAATCCTTATGGAGGTTTCATAGCAACTCAGGATACAATTGTTGGCATTACGGCATTGTCCAGATTTTCTTCCGCTATGCAAAAGGACGGACAGGATATGAAAATTTTTGTAGCCTACAATAATAAAAGTAGCGAGGCTGAAAGTTTCGAAGTAAACAACAACAATTTGATGACTATTCAAGAAAAAGAACTACCACCTACGGGCAACATTCCAACTCTAGGAATTTCAGCCACTGGAACTGGAAGTGCCATTGTTCAACTGGGACTCAAGTATTTCATGAAGGATGAATTGGCTCATCCAGCCTTTATTTTGACAACTAACGTAAGTGCATAAAATGCGTTGCTAATAAACCATGTATGAGCAACTTAATATGGAGTATTGGTATACAAACAGTCTATTACATTATAATCATAAATTTTGTTTCATTTTTACAATTTTTGACGATAAAACGAGTACAAATTTGAGTCTTTTTTAGGTTACAGACGTAGATGAAGGGAAGATCATGTGTTTGGAAGTTTGTGGTACGGCTACACAATCTGGACTGTCCAGTTTGATTTTGATTGAAATCACACTGCCCACCGGATATTCATTTGAGTCATTCAAGCTAACGGAGCTGAATAAAACGGCCAAACTAAGTCATCATGAAGCTATTGGGGACCGCTTGAATATGTACTTTACTTCGTTGACTGCTAAAGAACCTGTGTGCTTTGATTTGATGGTTAATACAGAAACTCATGTTTCTAATCACGCTCCTGGTTATGTAATGATGTATGACTACTATGAGTCAAGCAAAAAATCTGTCAAATTCTACAAACCTCCAGAAGCCGATTTATGTAAAATATGTAATCCAGAATTTCTGTGTCAAATGGATAATTGTGGAGCATAGTATTCATATCACCGTATTCATATACCTCCATTTTTCTTACCTCATTCGAAACCAACGTCACAAAAATTCCTAATTCCTTGCTATCATCCTAGGTAGAACAGATTCATACCTTGTAATGTACTGAGTTGAACTGAGAATAAAGCTATCATTTGATTTGATTTAAATATTTTGTATAGGAATTTATTGAAAAGTCAGTTTGTGTTGTAATTCAGATTTTGCTGCGGATGTACAATTAAATCATAAATAGAAAAAAATTACTGTATTTCCTCATTGCTTAAGATGTAGCCCTAAATTAGATAGTATATGTGTTAGTATGTATAGGATAAAATACCTAAGCCCAATATTTTCTCTGTAAGAAAATGCAATTCAATGACAAAAAATATTTTACGTTTTTTATTCAATGCCTCAAAACGATTGATTTTGGGAGTACAAACTCCCAATATTAAGTAGAAATAATGAAAAATGTATCGATTTGGACCGAAATCACCGTCAAATGCATTAAGCTCCAACGTAGCAAAAAAATCGCTATTTTTTGTACTTTTAAGGAAAATATCTCTTTTGGGATTTCAGTGGAAGGAATTGCCCGTTTTCCCCCGTATACGGCCTAGGCTATAGATATAATTATTTCAATTTTAACTGTACAGTACATACTATATAGACTACTGTTGATAGCAATTTGTTTTGAATAATGATAGGCATAATTAATAAAACCATATTTACGCACACCGCAGAATGTACGTAATTTGCATAAACTTGCGACAAACTGAAAAATCATGGCCATGACCGAGACCAATATCCTTCGAAAAACATAAAATATAATTATCATCAGAATTCAGAGTTTGCTTCAATTAGACAAATATTTCCAAATTACAGCAGCTTTATTGTTGTTAAACCAGCAAATTGTGATCAAAGGAATGACTCTTCAAGGTTGCGATCGGTATGTGATAGCAATATTTATTGCCTATTTAAAAAATATTAACAATGCTGATTTAGATATAATATCCTGCTGTTTATATAAAATAATCTAAACAACTACACCACATGTCACAAGTATTTGAGCAATTAACATACATAAGTTGCAAGTTTGTATCATGTTATGATGCATTGAAGGATAGGGTTACTTGGCATGAATTTTCTGAAGGGAGAAATCAATGAAGTAATGTGGTAATAAAACTGTATTGTAAAAAGAGAGAGTTGTTATTTATATAAGTTCTTCATGTTCTCAATAAGGTAAATTGTTACAGATATTGTTAATCTGTTTAGGGATAGAGAGTATTGCAAAATGGACCCCTTTAAATTAATTTTATTCATTATGTTAGTTTCCGTTCATCTAAGAAAGGTCAAATTAGAAGAAACAACGGATACATTTTACATAGCCGAATATCCGGATAAAATCCGACCCTACTCTAAATACATTGTCAGTGTTTCTGTGCCTGAGCACATCCCATCTAAAGTGGAATTAGCTGCCTCTTTGATGTTAGGTGAGGAAGAAGTTGCTACGGATCCCCTTGAAGTTGAACCTGGTCAAACTGCTACAATCACTTTTGATACAGCGAAGATTGAAGTGAAGAACTGTGAACTTAAAATCATGGGACAAATGTTAGAAAAAACAAGTACATTGATGGACACTATTAGCACTGCGTTGAATCCTACGCTTTTGTTGGTACAAGCTGACAAACATGAATATAAACCTGGTGACAAAATAATCATTCTTTCCGGTGTTCTTGACGAATATCTCAGACCTCTTGAAGTAGACAAGTTACACACGTTTCTTCAGAGTCCTAAAAAGGTATATGTGCTTAAAAATGAGCAAACGCAAGATGGTACAGGATTGTTTTATTCAGAATACATTCTCCCGACAGATGTTGCATCTGGAGATTGGAGTGTTGTGGCACGCTACAAGAAAACACTGAGAAAATCAGACTATTTTAAAGTGTCTGATGCAAATTCATCTAATGTAAATGAGCATGAGCTGCTTAATGGTTACATCCTTACCATGAAATCTCTAATTCAAAAAATGACAGCTTCAAGTTCCGCTGGAGAAAACATCCTACCTGATACATTGAAATCAGTAAGTGAAACAATGGAAAAGTTGGAACACAAAATCCCCATGTTGAAAAAAATGGGCAGTGATCCTGAAACGGAAAACAGTGTTTTAACGAAATTACAAGAAAAGGAAGAACGTATCTTGTTACTAGAAAAATCAATTGCGGAAATTAGAAACGAAAAAAATTCTACATTTTTGGTTCGAGGCTTGCCTGTATTAACAAACGAAGAAATGACTTTACAACAACAACTTAGTGAATACTTGGAAAATACTCTAAACTTAAAGGACATCCCCATCAAATCCATACGCAGTCTGTCTTCAAAATTCAGTCTTACTTCAACTCTCAGAGTTAAAGTGGACAATCCAGCAACCGCACTCAAAATTATGACTGTACAATCAAGCGTCCCAGAGAACGATACAGGCGTTAAAATTACTGAAGACGATACGGACTACAGTTGTGAAAAAGAATGTGATCACATCTTTGCCGAAACAAAGAGAGGTTTCAGATCCAAATTGAAAAACCGTAGGGGTAAATTAAATAAGAAAACGCAAGTTTCTCAAGAAACCAAAAGCACAACTACAACTGAATAATAGCAGGACACATTTATAAAAATTATTGTTGCAATTACCCCCTTCTTCCCCCCCCCCCCCCCGCTAATAAATATATCACCATACACCTTTTACATTTCACACTTACAAAGATTATAATTATGTATATATGTTAATAGAGTACCAATAAATAAAACCATTTTTGTAATAACTGTCTGGAGCTTTTTATTTCTAAATGCAATATTTTCTATATCTATACATTTGTGTATCTAGTATATGTCTATTCATCTCTAAAGGCATATTAATTTGTATTTAGAGATAATAATGTTATAATTTAGTTTAGAAAGAGCCATCCGAACACCATCATTCCAACACAGTCAAAAATAATTACTATTACTCTAAGTAGGTACCTAGTACCTACATACTAAAATTAAAAACACAGCAAATCTTTTACCAAGATTACGCATCTGTCCTTCTATGTATAATAATAGATAACAAAAAACTCGCACTTATTTACCTTACAATATTACAATTCATACTTGCTAAATAATGAATACATGATTGAACATTATTGTATAGAAGAATGAAACATCAATGTAGGTAAAATATTAAAGATTTAGAAAACTGAGGCTGAACATTTTATATATTTGAGAAATGCGCCACGTCGACATAATTGCAATGTCATTGAACAATGAATTTAAAAACTAATTATACAGTAAGTGCTAATATTATTGCAGATGAAGGTATATCGCATAAATGTTTAATAGTTGGATAGCACGTTTAATAAAGGCAGTATAAGTTTACGTCGAGTTAGTAGTCAACTCAAGTCAAAAGGTACAAAGTTTTAGAACTGCGGCGATGCTCATGATCGCCAGGAGACTGTGGTACACGCCAACTTGTCCAGCTCCGTTGCAACCGTCCTCTTCACAAGCACAGTACTTTACTTCAATGTTAAATGTGCCTGTACGAATGTAGCACCTGTATTTTCCCTCAGTGCCCTGAGATTTCATACAAAACCATACGATCAATTAAAATCATGCCATTTAAAACATTATCGACCAAAATTAACAAGGTTGCTTGCAGATAAGTTATAAATGCAAGTCTAGTTTCTTATTCATTTATGTAACCTGCCACTGCTTGCAAATATGATCTAGTGCATACAGTCATAAAACTTTTTATAAGATCATTCCTGATATAGAAACTAGAATGTAAACGTAGCTTGCTGTTACAGGCTACAGTGTTTCAGTTTTTTCTTTAAAATTTTTATGAACTACGATTAATCATTTGGGAACTGCATGTCTGTAAGTGTCACAATGTAAGAATTATTTCTTTAGGAAGAACAGAGCAACTCTTCAAATATAGTTTTACCTTAATAAGCACCAAAAAAGTTTGTAAAAGTTCCTGCTTAGAAGTTAACAATTGCAGGGTTACATATTAAAAGTTTGCATTATGCTAAATGTTATGACAAAACTCTGCAATAGTATATAGTACACATTGTATAGTATTTTCCCCAAACAAATGAGGTTCCACTTCCCAAATTAGATATGGAAATCCTTTTGAAATTATATAAGTGTATATGAATATGAATAACACGTAGAACACATTAAGAGTGCTGAATGAATTAAAGTTGCGAGTTAAAAGATAATAATAATATGACCCACCTATCTTAAATAAAAATGGTGCCTATAGGTATGGACATATAATAAATACATTTCTTGGTCTTTCTGCTGCATTTAATACTCCCAGACTCCCAGTATGGGTGAAGTACAGTACATAGTGCATATTTGACAGCGATACTGTATGTGTGTTATGCAGATATGTAATCTCATTCTCATCGTAAATATTCTACCATACTACCTACTACATCACAGTCATACAGTGTCGGGTCTATCTGAGAAATCCAAAACCCTGTGCAATTTTGTTTTGACAAAAATTTGATGAGAGCATTTTCAACAAAATCAATACAATAATTCCTACAAACAATAGAAGTTTTAAATCCTAAGTGAATAAAACGAACACAGGAAATTAAATTTTAATTTTCAGTCTGTATGTACCATACTCTACACTGTACAGAACTACTGAATATATAGAAACGCGATTCTGCCCATTTTCATATATATGTAGTATGTACCTAGGAAATACTATATAGTACATAAACGTACATGTCCAAATATGCTTGAAGGATTGTATTTTATACATTAAAGATTTCCTAGGAAGGATAATGTAGTTTTGTGACATCCAGACAATAATATAATAATATAATAACACAGGATTTATAACATTAAAAAAATGTGATGTTCTTGTTAGGTAGGTACAATGAGTGTTTTATGATTTGATTTAATGTAATGTGTACCTCTTCCGCATCCTCAGCAAATCTTCTTTCCTTCTCGTATCCGCAAGATCGGATTATTCTTTCATTGTATTTCTCCCCGAGAGTAGCTTTAAATAATAAAATACACTTTTAGATATACAGCTATTACTTTGATGGTCTGCTTATAAATAGAATGAAACTAACGATTATTCTATAGAGGGTTATGAATTTTATAACCTATCAAATGAAACAACTCTAATAAAATCAAATTTTGTGAATTTTCTTCTCTTTACATTTAAAATCAGTTGGTTAAATTCTTAATATGATATAGATTAAGCCATAAAACTAATTTGGTGGAAATCATTAATCATTTGTATGTGTAAATGATTAATGTTTGTTACATGAAAGCTGTATTTACATTATTTACTGAAATCCGTATCCAGAAATCGATTTCGGGGTGTGCAAAATCTCAGTATTAGGTACAAATTCAATGTGTCTATGATCGTGCGTAGCTAATAAAAACAAATATAGGTATAGAACAAAAAATTTAGCAATTTTTCAATACGTATACACCAAATCACCACTTTTGGGATTTCTGGGAAAGGCCTCCAGTGTATACGGCATTGAATGTACTAATAGTATAGAATCATAATTCATTATCTTCTTGGATTGCAATAATCCGAAATTTCCGAAATGCTATATTGAATTTACTAGTTGAAATATTATGAAAATATTCCAAATGCACTACATGCAAAAGCTACACCTATTATTTACAATGAATATTAACAGTGATATGAATATTATATCTTAAAGGTAGTGAAAATTTTAACACCTTTTTGAAGTGTCTTTCTACAATAAGTGTAATTTTGTTTTCCTGAATTTTGCTGGCTTGGATCCAGTTGGTCACAATCAACTACTTCAATTCCACTGGGTGAATCGAACGGATCGTTGCATCTAGGGTCCTTGAAAGAATTACAGTTGTAACATTTAATGCTGCTACCTGGAAATGAATACACAAACAAACAATTCAGTCATAAATTTTACTCTCTCGCCATCCTATTATTGTAAACAACAGTCTTTACGCATACTATATTGCAGTAGCACCAAAAGCATGAAAACACACCTTTATACAATATACAAATTATGATGTCTATCTTACATGGATTAAGTTTGAGTAGAAAAGAAAAAAGTGGTTTGATGATTATTCTTACCGTACTGTACACAGCAAAATAACGTCACCAAAAAAATGGTTGCGACTTTCCATGAATCCATATTGAGAATGAGGGTTCAAATGGGTTTCCTTAATACAATTGTCCTTCACCACACAACTCAAAGTTGAAAGTAATTAAGGGAAGACGAGACTGGAATTCCGAACTGAATATGACTCTGGACGTCTGTGCACCTATAATAAACACAAGCAAAAGGACGTGTCAGCTCTACAGACGACAGTGTTCCTATACGAAATGGAACTCTACCCTGGCAGAATACACAAAACGAGAGACAAAAGTCGATTCCAGCGTAAATGCATGACACAAGTGTTCTCACTTATTGCAGCTACTTTTTCTCTTCACACTTATTCCCTATATATATGCCCTACTACATACTCCAGTACTCTAAAGCTTTACTTGGTTCTAGTACATAATAATGTAACAAAATTGCTCTAGTTTTTATGCTTTTAGTTATAGAAATTGTATTCTACACGTAATAATATTTCTCCGTGATATTTTCCAGCAGTGCAGTCTATTCTGCATGTCACAAGACAAAATAATGACTTTAATGACACACACACACAGAACGAACAGAATTTACAATTTGATTATTAACATGGACAGTACAAGCAAAAGTTCACTTCTACGCAACCCCAATTAATTTTATTGCCTGTAATGTGTGTGTATATAATATATTGTGTCGTGTGTTTATACATACCTCTCTCTATACTCTGTATATAATTTATTGTTAGAACATACAGAACAGAAGTACAGCAGTGAATGCAAACCTGATTGAATTACAACACTCGAATCTGTGTTGATTCACACACAATAAGTAGAACTCAACTGCAGATATATGATTTTATGTATGTAGTGACCATATTGTCAAATTTCAAATATTTTTGCTTAGGTAGTGCTCACAAGAAAACTGCAAAGAAATCCAGGGTTGCCCTGTTGCTTATAACTTATAAGGATGAAGGAGACTTTGCTTATTCTACCACGAAGACGAACTAGTGCAACAGAACAAAACCGAGTCTTCTAAAACAGAACTACTTTCAAGCTGCTGTGCTGGAAATCTACTCTAGAAATGAAACTACCGACCTTATATTATTATTTGATATACCGCTGTTCCTTACACTCAACGTACACATAAAACGTAAAAGCACAATGCAATCCTTATGGACGAAACAACCAACGCACTCTTCAACAACAATAACTGCGATATATATGAGAATTTAGATACGACTCACTGACAATGAGACTTAAGTTTTTTTGCATTTACTTTACAAGTACACTGCTATAGTTAGACTGCTACTTATTTACTACGATGATAACGAATTCTAGCCTTTGTATGTATAACAGCAACTTACCGCAGATGTTATTCAACCAAAACCACTATAAATGGTTAAATTAAGTAAAACCGTATAATCTGTTTTAAATTTCTTACTCAAAACTGGAAAATACCGGATTAAACCAGATCCGGCTCTATAGTGTGGTGTACTTGATTAGGTATTTTGGTAGTGTTTGTTGTTGTCAAGTGCTTATTGTTTGGGCACTCCCAGCAAAACGCTTCGAGAGATCTAACAATGCAGTTTTAATTCAACTTCTACTAGTAGTTGGATCGTAGCGTGGACTTGTATTGTAATGGCATTGGCATGGACTCCTTATTACTCTTACTTAAATGCGTGTGTGCCAGCACCATGTATATATCTGTGTAGGTATGGTGTATATAAATATACGTGCAAATCCTACTCACTACAACTGGCAGAATCAAGAGAGAAGATTCTAAAGTAGTAATTCTACTGCATTACATGGAAGATTATTTTATATGTGTTCATAGGCACTCACTCTTCCATACAATACATAGAATGCCTTATGATTGCTTCACATAGAGATTTCGGATTACCAGCTATGGCACTTTACTGCAAAATTATATTTTAGCCCTTCCCCTTCTCTTTTATTATATAATAGCAATACTGAATACCTATTCGAAATTGACACACTATATTATACATACTGTATTACTAATATACAATTTATATATTCACTGACAAAATGAAGTCTAGTCTTGTATCTGTGAATCTGCCCAGTCACTTTGTGTTTTTGCATACGTGAATCGCTGTATTGCATACAGCATATAAAATAGTCGTCTTCCGTTTGTTCCCATCCCTTTTCATGTAGATTCAGCAACAAAAAATGATTCCTTATACAATACCTACATGTATTGCTGTGAATACAAGTACTAGTAATATAGATACATATAATAAGTCTCTCTAACCTACATACAAGTGTACAAAACTAATATGAAAGTACATGTACATGTATATACGTTAGAAAATTTGGCTCTGCGGTAACTTCCACTGAATAGATGCTCAAAACTAGATAATATTGTTATGGTTCATGGTAGCACGCTGCAGTGTGCACGAGAACACGTATTAATACAAACTATAAATTCAATGCGTTTATTTGAATGTAATAACAATATATGTAGTACATTTTATCCTTGTAATGTAGTACATGTACATGGAAGTATATAGTTTGACCTGAGAACAGACTTGGTGAGTGTACTCTCAGTGTACTCCATGCGTGTACTCCTTTCTGGTGCTTATCTGTCTATAGTAACTTATGTCTTGCCATAACGTGTACTACACTTAGAAAGTGACCAATAGCACTATTTTCTACGAACAACTTGTAGGTAGGTAACTTAACTATGTATGTACAAGTCTTACTATGAAGCACTACTGCTAAATACTTAAGTATTACTATTACTATGATGACGGAATATTGCAATGTGTGCAGTGTCTATGTCTCTTCGTGCAAAAGCTTCACTTTGCTGTACATACTGCGTGTATTGTAAATAGTGTAGCAGGTAGAATATGTATACCTATGTAGTATGAATAATTCTCCCTGAAGCTATTATATATAATATAGTAGTGACTTGGATGGAGTAGGTACACAGAGAACACACTGTACAAGTGGTAATTCGTTTTTGTACTCTTTTTGTATTAATTGAGTAATGTATATAGTGCATGTGTTATGAAACTGTGTGTGGATGAACAGAACCGAGAGACAGCTTTTCTGTCCATTATTCCAGGAGCAGCAATAGCAGAAGTGTATTTTCCACTCTATAGTTTTCAAACTGGTCTTAGAGTATAATATAATATACCTACAGTATTAGATTATATACTTACTTAATGTAATGTAATATGCATGAAGTGTGAAACGAGTTTTAGCTTTATTCTCCACGGCTACATCGTTGGTTTGAGTTGGAGTAATGTCCTATGGACCAGCCTGGACTTTGTTTTGCACTGTGCCATAGAAAGAACCTAGTACTCCTTTGCCTTAACTACTAACTGCTTACCACTAGCTAGGTCTACTGGTACTATGTAGTCCACAGTCTATATCCGCAATGGAGTATAATATTTATACACCTAGGTAGTGTGTTTGCTCAACAGTTTTATTCAAAGAGCAGGAGGAGCGGTACAAGTGTATAATATAATAAAAGGTAGTTGTCCATGAACACAAGAATAAGTCTACCTTTGAAAGCGACTTTAGTTTTTAAGTCAACTTACTTCAACTCTCTCGACGACGGTCTATCTACCACGTAGACGCTGTAGTATAGTGTTATGGTCTAAGTGAGTCCATGCATTGGTAAAATAGGTAGGTATCTGTCTTGTGTGTACAGAGTCTTCGTTTGTTCTCGGGATGGTCTACGTACTACTGCTATGTCCTTACAGGCAAGCCAAGTCTGACTAAATAGTTTCAAGAGGGTTTTACAGAACTCTAGAGCTCTTGTACGTACGTTGCGTTGTTTGTTGGCTTGAGTTAGTTGGCAGTGTGCGAAATGAGTAAAGACGCTTTGCACGTCTTATACATAGGAGTAGGTAGAAGGACTAGCAAGGCTGTTGCTTTGCTGAATCAAGTCACGCAGCTTGATGGTATTGGGGATACATTTAAAAAGTCTGCAGTCGCAGTTTGCCTGCACTGCAGAGTCTTGAGTTAGTTGAATGTATGTCTGTGTCTCTGCTTCTCCAGTTTTCCAGTCAAGTCTCTCTTGGCTCATTTCATTGCTCTACTTGCACTCACTTTACTACATACAGTACACGAGGTTATCTTCGACGCTGTATTCTTCTGCGTATAATGCGATCTCTCTCTCTCTCTCTCTTTCGTTTTCTGTATGGATGGATGTATGCGACTGGGTGTTCATGTCCACATACAGTACAGATTACGGAAAGACACTCCAGCTAGCTAGAATCGTCGGTATACTGGAGAAAACACTGCCGTTGGGATGAATTCAGCATGTGCGCTTATTGTTGTTGGCGAGCTTTGCTTTGTATACGTCGAAATAAATGCTACGACTATTGTTAACCCTGAGACTTAAGACCATTGGTAAAATAGTGGTAGAATACGAGTACAAATAATAGCACTATAGTGTGTAGCAGTATAGAAAGAATAGTTGATTATATTAAACTGGAATTGGGGGAAGAAGCTCTGTTCTCTTTACTTGTTTTGGGAGTACCTAGTACCGACATCACATTAACAAGTACAGTGCTTTTACTGAAATTCGAATGCTACTGGCTACACGTGCTGGTATATATATTTTTATTCCCTACATAAGAAATTGCACATAAGCATTGCTTACCTACTTTCGCGTATGTAGTAGTACCTATACTTGCAATTTTTATGAGAGTGCAGCATTTCCTATTACTTTGTATTATTTTATATAAAAATTATGGGATTGAGTTGTATACAAAACCATATTGCTCTTGATTCCAGTACATTGAACACTACTACAACTCTACAACTACTGATACTGATACTATTATTGTTCCTTGCTGCTCCATTGAACTAAACGACTTTTCTCCAGACTTCAATTCGTGTAATATATTGTACAAATACAAATATAGACTAAAGGAGGGGATACAAGTAGCCAATTTTTGCCTGCACCTTATTACTTAAATACAAGAAACGTTCATGGCCCACATGAATTAACAATGCTGTTTTGTCTTAAAGATGAGTACGGGGATAGAATGATGGTCATCATCATCAGAAGTCGCTAAACTATGTAGGAGGCAATTAAAATGAGATTTTTTCACAATTAGTTACATGAGATGAGACTGCGATGCAGCTTAGAAAATTCATTTGTTGATTCATTTGCATTTTTTGGTAACAAGACTAAAATGACTGTATCACTGTATGTAAAAGAAAAGTTGTTATTTGTCAATACTTTAGTTTTATACCAATATGCATTATGAGTTATATATTTAGTTTTGCAGTGGTTTTTTCAAGCTCATTTTAAACTGGTTTATACCAAATACTTTGATTTCGTGGATACAAATAGGATACACACACTTTACTTGGAGTTGTAATATTATTTTAAGCAAAGCAATCGGCAAGTAAAAGCAAAGATTTTTGCAGTCTAAAAAAGCAGCGTACTACGCACAGCACTGTGAGATTTATTTTGTTTAGGGATTTACTTAAATAGCTGCTTCATGCACCGCATACAAGACACAACTGATACCCATTACAGCATTAACAGCATACAAATTAGGTCAAGCTATAGCAGAATCTTATCTGAAGAAAAACTTTGAACTCATCGTGCGATACGATAAACGTATATTATTTTATATTTATTGATGTATATACCGCATTTAAGCCTGTCTTTAAGTTGCGGGGAAAGAGATCCATGATATTTAAGATCGTGCTTGTGGTACAGTATGACAGATCCAGATCGAGACGTGATGCGTATACATACACTGGCTACCACATAAAAATCAATGTATGTAAGTTTAGGATTACTGTGTATCATTTTTTTCATTTCGTCTGTTTCTTAACTGTCAACAAATCATTTTTCTTTTCCACTTGGTATGTTCTCAATATGTGTACTTAGACACTTCCGCATACTTACTTCAATTCTGTAGTATGCAGTAGAGATACAAATATTATACAAATAAAGCATACATGAATTTAATTTTCCATGGAGTTCTTTGTTATTGGAGTGATGGATTCTTCACTACACTAATAAAATTTTATTCTACAACTGATGACTGAACTTAACTTCCAATTTAAAATATTTATTATGATTCCCGCACGCTACAGCTCGGTGTACACTACAGCACGCGATTTTACAGCTCAACTCTTTGTTTTGAAGGATGAAATATAAAGTCAAGGAGCTGTAATACACCCCAATCTAACTTACTTTAGACCTTCTTTCACCCTTTGCTTCAAAGAATTTTTTATCCCGAAAACATAATAATTATTGAATGTAATCAATTACATAAAATGAAAGAAGGTACATTCTGTTTTACACTCCCACAATATTTCATGCAGTAACTAGTAAGTCGAGACACTAATTGTTTCTTGAGCTTATCACTTAGTGATGTAAATTATTATATACACCATTATTGTACTTTGTACATACAGTAATAGTAAAGAGCTAATAAGCTTACTTGAGGTATTTTCTAAGCGCAACAATTTACCTTTTAACATTAGCAATAATGAATTTAGTTTAAGGAGAAGTGACGGTGGTGGACCTCCGAAATCCAAATAAATCGCCTACCAGGTGGTAGTAAAAATATATACATACTTATCACCAAAATGACCGCTAAACTTCTATCTAGGTAACTGGTCATATTTTGGAAAAAATGTAAATTATGACTGCAATTTTGCTTTTTGTAATGCATTGACAAAGTACTTTTTTTAGCTTAGCGATCTCGAAAGACAAAATGTTCACTAAACAATAAAGTTTACATGGAAGATTGTACACAGGTTTCAATTCAAGGTTTCATTGAGTTTGAAAGCACTTTCACCAACTACTATGATCGTGTTGTAAAAGTGAAATCAAATCGATACCTATAGTCAAATAGTATATGAATAAATACTTTTGTATGCTAATTACATTTTCAAATGATGAGAATTTATTTTCGTTTGATAAGATCAACATAGATATGTTTAAATTGTGGGATGAAGGCATTCCCAGGTTTGTAATGAACACGAGTGTCTTCTCTTTTCACGACTTTGAACTCGGATAAAAACGGAGTGAGGATCAATTTAGCAAGAGCGTATCCCCACTTCATTCCAGCGCAATTTTTGGGTCCGTGCCCAAATGTAGAAAAAGCGTAAGGATTCATGTCGCCTTTCGTTTCTGGCATAAATCTCTCAGGATTGAATTGATCTGGGTGATCATGGAAGTCTGGATGCCTGTTTGTAGCCCATAGAGGAAATATTATCGTCATTCCAGCAGGAATTTTTAACCCATCATGCTCCCATTCCTTTGTACAGACTCTTTCAGCTCGAATGAATGCAGGAATGAGTCTATAGGTTTCACTTAAGCACGCTGTTAAGTATGGCATATCGTTTACTGCATCGTGTCCAATGACTCCGTCGTATTTTCTGCATGTAGAGTCCACTTCTTCCAGGAGCTTCTCTTGTATTTCTGGAGAGGCTTGAGATAAGTAGTAAATTAAGAGTACGATGGGTGTTCCGGCGGAGTCGTATGACACCAGAAAGAATTCCATTGCTTGAGCTAAGATCGTCTCTTTAGTGATTCCTAGTTTACGAAATTCGGGAGTTTCTATGCGCTCCCAGTAGTTCAATAGGTTGCCCAGAAAGTCAGCTTGCTTAGTATTACCGTTTTTCACTCGGTTTTCCAACATGTTTGTGACAATAACGGATATTTTGTCTAAGTCTTCTTTAGGCATCATTGGAAACCAGCGGCGAAGGAACGGGAGCACCACTATATATAAAAATCGATAAATGCACCATGTTTATTTATCAACACTAAATATTTATAATGTTTTTATATCACGTTACGTGTTCGTGTTTATAACTTCACTTTTACATACTGAGTCACATTTTGTTTGTACAGTAATGTTTGGTAATAAATTGCAAAAAATGCATGTAGGATTCAGGCATTAGTAAATATTTATACACGTTCCGTCACAATGTCATAATACATTTCGACAGAGGAAAAATAAATCAGATTTTACGATGAACTTTGGTAAATATACCACATATAAAAAGTACACATAAAATAAATGTCGAGATTATTACTAAGATGACAATATTAAAACTTAGTAAAAGACAAAACAAAAACCAGGAACAGTATTTCTTTGGACGAAAAAATTGAAAATTACTTAAAAAGATAATTCATTACTTGGAACAGTATAGCTGAGGAAGTTGTGCTGATTATCTTCTCCCAGAAGTTTACAGAAGAGTTGACACATTTCATTATTTGGATTTTTATTGTCTTTAAATTGTATACCACAGTAGCATTTTCCAACCATATCCACTATGACAGTCCTTAGCCATCTGAAATAGCATCAAATAAAAAATGATCAGTTATTACACTACTTATCATACACGCTGCAAAAATGTCTTAGCAAGCAATTCATAATTCCCATCTTGTAAAAATAGCTAGGAACTATGAAAAATTGTATTAAATGTACTTATATTTTTTATAAATAAAATACAAAAAAGGGAAGAATTTCCTTTATGTTTAGAAATCATTTCCACAAACATAAAAATATGGCTGGCTAAAGAAACAGTACAATACAAAGTAGGTAGTATTGTAATATGCTATAGTATGAATTGTCTGCATCGGAGGAAATAAATTATCTGTACAAACAAAGACACACAAACAAGTTTTCAATTAACTTCTTTCAGAACAATATACAGGTATTAGCTATACATAATATACTTTCAACTATACTGAATTGGTAGTATGTAATTAACATTTTATGAATAGTACTAGGCTCATGGATAGTTAAGAATAATTAACATTCAAGCATAGCAATACCAACAACACTATCTGTTGTATCTTTGTCTTTACTGAATATTTACGGATTGAAAATGAAATAAAATGTTGACAAAATCTATTAATTAAGGTATCGATGAGCATTAGTAAAAGAACCATTACTCAATAAATTGATTGTAGTCAACTTTATCAATACCCAAAGAATTATTATGTCATGTAATGTATCTGTACATGTAATATTAATATCAATACCTACTTATCTCACCGAAACACGTATTTTATATGGAAGTTATGTTGCATTTAGGCGCGTACCCAGGGGGTTCACAGGGTGCACGTGCACCCTCCAGAATGCTCAAAAATTTGGTTATTTCTGTATTTGCTGTTTACCCCCAACTTGTGATCCTGGGTGAGCGCATGGATGCATTTATTGCTATATAACATAGTAAAAATATATAATACTTTTGACAATAAAAGATAATTAAGGAGAAAGGAAGGTTTTTCAGATTTGAGATCAGTTTTGGATTTGAAAATATTATGCTAATTGCTAATGATGTATGTCAATTTATTGCAATATCCTACGAAAATCTGAAAAATTACACATAATTTTCCTCGGTAGCACAATAAATAGTATTCGTATTATAAAAAATTGAACCCATTAACCAGGATTAAAACGCGTAGCTAGAATATTATCCATTTAATGATTTCTATAAAAGAAATTACTTTACATTTAAATACAAAAATTTTCTACCGTATCAATTGCGATTATGAGTTATTTATATGAAACCACAAGTGTATACGCTAAAATAATCATATAATAAGTTAATATTTACTAGCGAGGCTTACTTTTTAAACTCAAACTTGAGTATCGCACCATTGTCATCAATTTTCAGTTTCAATTCATCTACGTGTTCACCAACCAAAAGTCTCAAAGGCTCACTCATTTGCTTTATTCGGCTAGATGTAAAAGATGTCGTTAAGAGAGATCGAATCTGTTTCCATTTTTCACCTACAGAATATTTGATACACATTAATAAATTGGAAATACCTACTGAGATCGGAGATGATTATTCAGTTTGCCAATTGAAGCATGAAATTTTCCGTCATGTTTTAAGGAAACTTAATATCACCTTGTATCCAGTCTAGACCCTCGTCAGCCACTGGGTGACCAAAATCAGCAATGTTTCTTTCCTTAAAATGGTCATAGTGTTTCACCATTATCAACTTGATAAGTTCCGGGTCATTTATATGGATCTGAGGAAATCTTCCTTCATAAATCTATAATTAAAAAATTGGTAATACCAATAGTCTGTTTCTCTGTTTGTATGTATGTAATCTGTATGTCCAAACATTCGGCTGCGGAAACCTATGTAAATGACACTCAAGAAATTATTAATCCTAATAAAATAAATATGTCAAGATTTTCAGGTATTTGGTGCATACAAGGCGTATAGTTATTTGAAAAATTCTGTAAACATGCATGTTTACTTATAATTGCGATTAATTTTAATCATCTACAAAAGTCTAGCTAGTACAACCACGATTGTTGCTTACACAGTAAAATCATTTTACTATATGTAGCAACCGTGATCTCAAAAATACACCTTCTTACGTACTACGAATGAGCAGAATTGTTAATTTTTAATTGTAATAGAATCATTAAATTATTTGCTTTTCTTACTCTTTCTTGCTTTAATTATTATAAAGAAGCCCATTTAAAACTGATATTCGTGTACTTTAAAACATGAAAATTATAAAAATGGAAGACACTTATGGACGTTTCTGCTAATTTTCTGTATAGTATGTTGAATCGAAATAATCTTACTCCATATACAGGTCCATATTGTTTCATTCTCTTTATGTCTTCTTCATGTTGAACCTTTTGGTAGCCGAATGGATCACTGCCCATGCAAAAGGTGGGTTTTATCACAGGTATACTTAGAGCTTCAAGTACACCATAATACTTCCTTGCATACAATATTAATGCAATCACAACAGATGCGAGCAACGCAATAAAAATGACAAAAATGTCAAACATGTTGAAATAATTTGAAATAATAACTGCCTCTCTGGTTTATTCAGCAGAAGAGCTTGCAAGAGCACCAAAACAATTTATCTGTAACGACACAAATATAATAATATTCAGTTCAAGCTTACATAGATATTGATAACAATTTCAGATGGTAAATATTATCTGTGTAATGTATAGCTAATAATTATTACATATAATTTAAAATGGATTAACACTACATCGCTATTTACGTGTTCCAGCATATACGTATAGCTTGTTATGCCTTAAACTTACATAGGGAGCAACTCAACCTATTTACTCAAGAACAAAACTTTCATAAAAATGACACTGTTATATTGGTATATAAATACATACATAGATTCAAGGTTATGGATTAGACGAGACAGAATACATTACGATCATTAAGGAAACTTATTAAACACTGGTTGAGTTTGCATATTGCTATATGTAATTCTATACCAATGTGTAATGGAAGGAATAATTATTTACGGACTATTATGTGTATATCTCTACAATATCTACAGAATACTTAGTTACAAATAAACCAAAGTGTTTGATAGTTAACGATCCGTATAATTGGTACTTACCACTTGATAAGGAACTTACTTTAATTTATAAACACACAAAGTTGTTTCAAGTATTGTTTATGACATTTTTTGTTTGGTTTGTTATGTGTAGTTTATTGAATTGTGAATTGCTGCAACAGGCAAATAAATAATTTCGCTCCTGTTCACTGGCATTATGCCCATTACGTTTTACCTTATAAACTAAAACATGAATTTTGCGTTTGTACCGAAGACGGTGCTCATTATCCTTAACGCGTTCATACATATCATATCTAGAGAAGCATTATTCTGAAACCCTGGGAGTTCACTAACAACTTCCACCAGGTTCCACCTATCCTTTTCCATCCGTTGTTTGAAAACCTCAACTCAGAATGAACAAGTTTGCTTTAACAGCCCTATCAGAACATGCTACCTTTACTCACTTGTAGACTCAAAGTTAACGAGCAAGTTTAACCAACAATATTCAACATGTTTACACAGATCCTATTTATCCCTGGGCAGTCTTTAGTTTGAAGACCAACCACTATGATACCTTTGATACCTGTAAAGGGTACATAAATAGCAGTATGTAGTAGTTGTACTATGTAAAAACTATATAAATATTAATCTAGGTAAATGCAAACATGATCATGTACTATAGATAGATTTATAATACTAAGACCCATTATGAGACTCATCACATAAACAGCGCAACGAATTTCTTTGTCAATGCATTATGCCGTGCCCTCATCAGACATGTTCCGTATAATGGAATAAATTAATTTTGAGGATTTACAATCATGTACTTTTATAGTATAGGTATACATATTTATTGTGAGATTGTGTGTTTTCGGCTTAAAATTTATTACTTGAGAGATTTATTACACTTTTTGTAATGTCACACAGTTTCACTCGCACTGTAGCATTAAAACGTGAACAACAAACAAAAAGCTCATGTTGAGGAAATGTTTAAGTATGATTTTTAATGTAGTGTGACTTATCAACGCATTTGTTTACAATTTTAGATTGACACTTGACAAGCATGAAGATTAAAAGGAAATGACAACTGAAAACAGGGTGTTAGAATGTGTTAGGTGTCACGGTTTTATTGTACAGACTCATATTTAACAACATTTGTATTATGATATGACATTAAACTTCATATAGGTATAGAGTGTCTGTTAGTGCTTTGGTTTTCTAAAGCGTGCGGCTGTCTTTATTACTCATATGTTTTTAACACAGGTGCACTATCTCTAGCAGATTTCGCTTAAAACAACTAATAGACAGAAACAAATGCTACGTTAGTAAAGTAATGAAAAACACGAGTCACGTTTATAATAGGTAATTAATTTTTAATTTGTTTCACGAGCTACATATTTGTGACGCAGTAGATTCTAGTACCAGAGTGCAGAAGATGATACTATAAATCATTTTCATTTTCCATTTAGATTTTTTGATCCTACACACAACTGACAGAACACCTACAGAGCTTATACTTTCAGGATATTAAAAATAACTCATTTTCGTCTACAAAAATGCATTTCTTGTATATACAGCCTTAACATTATAATTTATGGTCTTACAAATACGAATAATACTACACAAATACTTATCACGCGTTCCGATTACCAACATCGTCATTGTCAATGTTATCAAAATTGAATGCAGAGTCTCGCCGCACATTTCCTGTCGGCAGTCGTCTTCGATTTCGATTAATCTTGGGAGATTGATTAACATGACTTTCAACAACGCTAGAATTTTGAGGGGAATTTTTGATAACTCTTTTAAGCTCGCGGAGCTCTTTTTTGGACAGCTTTCTGGATACAACTTTTTCACTCGGATTTTCTTGAAATTGGCTAATAAGTTGGTAAGAAAGGGAGGATATTGCGTTAAAAAATTACGTAGGTTGTGAATGTAGGATGGAAGGTAATTAATTATTAGTAATAATAGGTCAGGTTTAGGTTATGGGTTTTTTAGGTATTTACGTCATGAGATTGGCCTTCTCTCGGTCGTATATAATTTGAGCAACACCAGTCAAGAAATTCTTGAACTCCTCTCTGAGCTGATTCGAATCGTCATCCAAGTTCACTGCTATGTGACGGACTTTGGGCCCAACTCCTATGATCTTCTGCGGCCCAGAATCCCTCTGACCTCGAAACACATTGCCGACAATTAAAACTTGGGAAGGACTGATGTTTGAGTTGGAGTGTGTTACGAAATTCATATGCAGGTTGCTAGCATCGCGAACTTGGCCTTCGTTATTCACATCGTACATCAAAATTACCCCATCCAGGTTATTTTGCACAGCCGGCCATATCGATCTTAAACTACATATGTAAAAACCGGAAAAAATTTCAGTCACGTAATAAGAAGTGAATTGGCGGACAGCAAACTTTATAATTGATTGCGCATAGGCGCTTAAAATAGAAATTTGGACAGGTTCATTAATTAAGGATGCAACAGTTCCATATTGACCTACCGTGGGTTTCCACCGAGTTCCCAGAGTTGCAAGTCCACTTCAGCAGTGTGTTTTCGTAAGTCCACATTGGGTATAGTATACTCGACAATTCGCAAAGAGTTGGTTGGTCTAGTTGGAGGTCTGATTCCAGTTCCGTCATTTTCACCACCCATTAAATTGGCAAGTGATGTTTTGCCACACTAAAGGAGTTGGCAATTTATAAGAAAGATTTACAATCACATTCATGAATAAATATTCATAATTTACATGTTTAAGTAGTCTATGTATAGGTACGCAATGTAGTTGAAGAATGTAGACTTACTCCAGACGGTCCAATAATTGCAAACTTAAGCCTCATTTTTTAGTCTTTTCTTGAACGAAAAACACAAAGAAAGCTTAAAGAAGAATTAGTTAGAGATACTAGGAAGATTCGTTTTTTCTTCAAAACGAACCTATTACTTATCTTCAAATTGTCTGCACATAATAATGTGGTTTTTACATTTGGGACTTTATTGCGTTGCGTTGACACGACAGGCAACCCATTAATACACGTTTCTGTTTGTGTAAAATGTCCATGGCAACTTTGGAGCATGACAGAAAGCATTCATGTCCTTTTCACTCTTCATATTAAATTAGCATTCGCTTTTGAACCGCCTTCATGTAAGTAAGTGAAGAATATCTCCTATTTGTGTACATTCTATATTTATACACTTATGCTTAAAACGTGCTTTATCAATTTATTATACACACCTTCTTTTCACCAAATCAATCTTGTTGAGTGATTATTTAGGTACCACATTATGCTAATGCACATAAAGCTTCAAATTATATCTGGTTTTGTGCGATACGACGCAAAGTTACAGTTATCTAAGGCTTTGCTTAATATAGAGTTATTAGTTTACACTATGTACAGATAATATAATAATATATAGTAGGTATACCTATACGTATATTATAACACATACGATATGTGTAAACAACTTTGCGACTGTCATTCCTTAAGCCTTTGCAGCATCCGTTTAGTCGTTAGTTAGGTTATTTATATTTTGGAGTACCTATAGACATAAAAAGTACACCCTAAAGACACGGAACACTATCATGACAGACTAATTGGATTTCATCCTGCTAAATTGCTAGCACAACTTAACCCATAGAACAACACTCCTATAGCTTAGGAAAATCTCACCAATTTTGCCTGTACCGTCTTGAAACAAAAATATTGAGAATTCGGATCTCGTAGAACGATAATAAATATAGATATTTTGAGCAGTAGTAATAACATAATTGTATTTTTCGGAACTAAAAATTATAGGCATAGGTAATCTAAAAATTATATTATGTAATTTTAGGTCTCCTTAATATTTTTTTGCTTCTGTAAAAGAACTGACCTGATTGCTGTATAGGTATGTGAGAAGGAACAAAAAAGTAATATTGACTTTTATTGTAATTGCAAACTGATTTATTTGATGTTACTGCAAATTATGTTTATGGAATTCTTAAAGGATTGAATTAAAGTAAAAAAAGTAATACATAGGTATGTAGATAGCCTGTCACTACGTTAGTGTTACATGGGACGGTGCGGTGTGAGCAGGTATCTTGAGAAAATTCTTTGTGTAATATTTTCATGTACTTATGCCACACAGAGCAAGTAAGATCAGACAGATGACAATAATTCCTTCAGAAATTCCTCCCTGATAAGTAAATCATAGAAAGAAAGGTAAATCGTTTGTTAATAAAAATAAACAATTCATTGTCAGTTCCATGCATGATCTAGCAATAAGTAGGTAAGTATTTTATAAGTAATTTGGACCTGAGTAAGTAGCTACCTTGCTCAGGGATATAAATTAGCATAGAAACTGTAGGAATGAAGTCGATAGTCATGAAACGACAAACGCCCGAAAGTTTATCGACAAAACCTAAAGACAAACTACGCATCTGCTATCATAAATATCAAAACAACAAAAGTACTGACAGATGAGTGACACACAACTATTCGTTTCCTCTTAAAGTATGTAATTTCCAGGGAATCGTAGAATTTTAAGAATAATCTCCTGGAGATTAGCAACGTGACGTGACGAGAGAATGATTTGTCGTCTTGCTGTCTACTATGGACTTATGCATACATTTAATGCATAGCAAGCTAACAGGCTTTAAAAGATGCTCCTAAAAGCACAAATCACATGCATACCTATCCATACAATACAGGTACAGATTATAATAACGCAAAAATACCTACCCTACCTACTTATCTACATTTGCAACGTGCATATTACTTACCATTAAAATATATAGGTACACATATCTTCAACTGTGAGAGATATCTTACCAGCTAAGTCAGGTTGTCTAGCTGAACTAGTAGTCCGGTCGTCTCCACGCGAAATCAAGTTCAGTGAGTCTCTGGTCAAGTCATGTCATGAGCAAAATGTCGAAAAAGTCCATCGCCTATTTTGAATTGCCTCATGGAATATTTTTTGCTTTAGTTGCCTTATCTCTAATTTCTAACTGAGAGTTGTTCACTCACATTCTTTTTCACTTGGTATATCGCTTAAAAGTCAAAATTGCAATTATTCAATTCACCCTTACGTTGTTGGTTTCATTTTCTTAAAGTATGCACAGAATTGCAATAGAAAAAATGGTAGAGATGATATAGGAAAACTTATTGTGTGATTCATGATTATAAACTTTGCCGTTCTTATTCTCCCATTCTTCTTATTTTTCTTCTTGGGAACCAGTTTCCCTTTCTTGGTGCAGAATGTTGATTGTAATTTCTAGAAAAACTGAAACTTCAGTCCAGGCAGACAAGTTGGATTTATAACATAACAAGCACGAAGATATGATTATTCTTTCTTACTCTTACTCTTACTATTTCTCTAAGTCTCTCGGTACCTACACACCTATTGTTAGTACCTACTTAAAAAAAGTCGTGTAAAATTGTTACATTATTGTGTTAACTATGTATAATATCTAGTGTACAGGAGATAAAGGGACATTTGCATATTAGCAAAGCACATTATTATAGAAAAATCAAAGAAAAATGTATACCTATGTAATGTATGAGTTGACTGAAAATAAATGTGAATCTCTTTTCTTGCCACCATTAAAAGATGAGTACACATTAAAAAGGATATTTAATCATGCGAAGCTTCATATTCATCTCTTTTGTTCCCAAATGTCCAAATGTAGCGTAGAATTTATTTAACGTATGTAGTACGAGCATAAGAGACTTTATGGCAGACACGATTATAAAATTCTTGTATTTACCTGCTATCTACGTAAATAGTAAAAGGTTCGAGTAATTGTCCACAATAATAATAAAGAATTACCTACACGTACGTACCTTAGTTGTTTTTTTGCCTTTTGTTAATCTTGTAATAAATAACTATCACGAACTGAGGGTTGGAATTGGAAATTACATGTTGATGTTTGTTATTTAATATTCACGGAAGCCGTTAGTGTGCAGATGATGTTCAGTGTGAAAATGGAAATAAATCGATTATAATCTACTCAGTCAGTTACACCATTTACAAAAATCTGATTTACAATGTCCAGAAATTCACGAAGGTCATGGGAGCAAAAAATATTTGGGGAATTTGTTACAATTATTTAACATTTTAACGGAATATTTTTCTAATTTGTAATGACTAAATTGAAGATGAGATATTTTCTAGGCAGGGTCCCTCGCCAAGCATTCTGCTGTTGTGCAACTGCCAGTAGCTATTAGAGCAATTAAAATTATAAAGCTACTAACAATGTAGGGTATGTACCTAAAGTTTGATACATACCTACATCCTTTTGTTATAAATAACACGCATAAAAAACAACTGTACCTGAATTATTATTGATTGATATATTTATTTGGTCGTATTAAAACATAGAAATCAAGGTGAATGCTAGGATATCAAACTTGCAGACTCTGTGTCTTTATGAATAATTCTTAAAATTAGACATGCAGCAAAAGACACGCAATAGGCAAGGCAGGGCCCGGAGTAATAATGAGAAGTCAACTTCTAAAGTCTTTTGTCTATTTTGCAAGGAGTGCCTTACATATATCTTGAGGAATTGCGTAACAAAGTGGGAAAACTGATGTGCACGATGTAGTAAAGCATTTTTCATTATTATGGAAACTAGCTATGAATTAATAACATGACACAGAAAGCTATATTAAGATATTTTTAATGCCTCTACTACACATACTCCTTAGTGAGCTTTCAAAAATAATCATAAACAAATTACTTAAAAATGATTTACTATGTGACTTTTTTCGTCTTTTTAAAAAAGACGAATCCTCACAAAAAACCTTAATGCAATCATTATTTTTGCCATTAGTAAAGCTTTGGAATTAGCCATTGCTATTTTGATATTTTTATTATGTTTTCGTGTTGAAAATTAAACTACATAGGTTATACAGGAAAACGTCATATGCACATCATATACAATCAAACGTTCAAATAAAATCCCAAAAAATATATACATACCTACCTACTATACATTGCATACCCAACCAACACTAACACTATTCACCAAACCAATAATTTTACAATGTACACCTAAAGTTTTTAGGCAAACAGGTGGAACATTATAATTGTAGTTGTTGTAGTATTTGAATTACTAAATACAAATAGTACATACCAAATCATGCGAGACCTGGGTGCATAAATTAATATTTCTGGTTTGAATGAATCTGATTCAATTCAAGTCGAGGCGATTCTAGTTATTGAATGACTGCAGCAAGTGGCATTATTCCTCGAACTGTAATCTAATCGACAGACTAGTTGGCACTGTGAATACAACAAAAAATAATAATATTGTATAGAAAATGCGCTAATTGACCTAGGGTCAAAATCCTACTGAATTCTAGCTACTTGCCATTAGTCGTTATTAGTAGACAAACCCTACTATGATTTTATTTGATAATAAATGATTAGATTTCGCTGCTGCTGCTGCTGTATAATAATGTGTAGTACTCGCCTCCCTAGTCTAATTATCCTATTTTCTTACTTACAACACATGAATCGAGATTCGCAACGTAAAAAATCCTTTAAAGATACTTAACCATAAATCAGGAAACTAATTACGGCTTTTAGCAATCAAAACTACAATTGTAAGCCACGTTGCACGAAGTGGAAAATTGAAAAGAAATGAAGTAGCAGGTAGCTTATCATACGAGAATACGGATGTACTCATCTTTACATATAAACGAGAGGTTAACGTATTCAAGAAGCTTGCAACAACTCCGATGGATTCAATAAAACTCATCCACACCAAATCCACAACAAGCACCGACACAACAAACCAATACAACATTTAACTGTTGAAATGCATATGCGCTTTTATTGGCATAACCTAATGATGAGATGTCAATGCGTTATTATGAATGAACCTTTTTTACAAATTTATAAATAATAAACCGATAAATTTTCCTATACGTGTATTTAATGATCTTGAACTGTCAAACATTTTTATCGTTTTCCCATTAGAGAACAATCATACCACAAACATAACTATTGGGTAATTACATCCTATTCGTAAAATATTATTCTCCTCACAAACTCAAAATCTCATTTGCTCTATAAAAAATAAAGACGTATTTTAAAAATCTTTGTTTGTGTGCATCATAAGTATCACGAGTGTATATTAATAGTTTCTTTTAGTTGTTAGTAGTCTACCGACAATAAGAAGCATGAATCGCGGTGTACTAGCAGCATTGCACCACGACTATGAATAAAGCATCAAAAAAGTCACATTTCCACCACAAAGTCAAGTTGAGACAAAATCTGGTTCGTAAGTAACTGAGACAAGGGAGCTAGACGGGAATTGAGGCACGTAACATATCAATGTAAATGATTTTAAGGAAAACCACCTTTTCAGCTTTAGCTTTTATTATTGTATGTAATATACCTAGTAGAGAATAATATACTGACTTGGCTGTTTGTTGTCTGCATATATTATGTATTAAGTATAGATAAACACAATAATCTGAATTTTGCAGCAAGTTGCTGGAAGATTCACAGAGCAGCCAGACCGGGACTAGACTTATGAAATGTAGGTAAGCTGCTTATAATACAACAAAGTCACTTAGAGAGCATACGCATTTTTTACATGCATAGAAAGATCAACAGGTTAATAAATTACGAGTTTGTGGAAAATCTTCTTTTTGGAACATTTTAGCTTAACTCATTCATGGAAGTTAGTTGAGAGTGGTACATGTGTTGGATGTAAAGTGAAAAGCAAACTACAAGTCATAGAACAAGAACAATGAATGGACATTGGACAGCAGGAGGTTAATTTATTTCGCACAATTTATATGCACCACAGCAAATGTAATTTCAGATTTCTGTTCAATTTGCAGTCACACTCATTACGTCACACACACAGAAGAGTCAAAGTCACTCCTAACTCTCCTAGGAGGATCTAATTACAAAATTACACCTGTGTTTCTCTAACTCGGAATTCTATAGTACATTATTTCTTCTTATTTTTCTTGATGGAGTGTTATAAATTTAATCTGCTGCTGCACCTGTTCTTGTCTTATTAATATCTGCCGCAAAGCTCATTATGTTTGTTCAAAGCTGATTCACCTCCTTTTTCAGTTATGACGAATCCAAGTTATTTTCTTTGTTAAAAACAACCTAAATCATTTTATCATTTAATAAGCTTCCTGATGCTCCTTGCAGTTATTTTTCATTTAATTTTTCTGCTCTCAGAGAGTATTGACTGTTTTTGTTACCAGTTGGACAACTATGCATAATCACAGCAATTCAAGATTTAATACAGGTGTGAGGTCTACATGATTAATCGGCATAGGCTAAACAGTACCTACCCTAGATCGTAAAGAATACAGAGGGCGATGATGCGTATATATTTCAACTAAGATATGTGATAATTAAACATTATCGCTTTTACAGATACACATAATACCAGTAGACGTATAGTATGAATGATTACCAAAGAAAACAATTAGGTACTCCTATGATGTCATGTCAGCAAATATTAACAAACTACCAGTTAATGTTAAGGCGTGAGATTCCACGTTAGAGATTCTACTTCTCGGACTGCCATTTATTGCCCAAAATTATTGCAGATATAATTAAGATTTACGAATGAGATGATGGGAAGCATTAAAATGGTTTAAGGATGCAGAAGTCTACATGCTACAGATAGAGCATGTGTGTATAGTAAAAGCAGTATCCTAACTAGAAAGCTAGAGAATCCTTGACAGGTTCAACTTTTTTGCACAAGAGAATTTACACATTTGCTTAAACCTTAGTGGAGAAGGTACCGCCTATAATGTACTTTTAGGTAGCTATGAACACACAAATAATATTTGATCCTTGTAATGTGCGTTGTCTCATCTGCTTTTACTTTGCTTATCTTACTTATCTACATGCCATAAAGGCTGCCAAATTACTTTTTAGATAAGTCCATCCAGCAAGTCAACTGAAAGTCAATCTCTTAAGACAATGTGCTCTAAGGAATGCATCCAGCCAGAGGTTCACAACCACAAACTGTGAATCTGCTTTATTTTATTGCAACAGCAGTATTAAATTTTTTTCAATCATTTTAAGGATTATATGTGTTTATTCTTTATTTTACATGGATTACACGTACATTTTACAACTTTTACAAGTACATTAGCTTTTCAACTTACATTAGGTAGTAAATCACTGACACTTTGCAAAACTTTCCAGAGTTTTTATCATTCAATGCAACAATGCATTGTTATTAATTACAAAAATGGACAAATTTTTATCTTAATCCTAATCGTTAGTGGCATGCAAAGAAATGCATTTTTTTCCCAAAAGATAGATGCGGGGGAACATAATTTTATTGGTTCTATGTATTCTATATGTTCACTCGATTTTCTGCCGTGCAGTCTGTTCACTTATCTTATTACCACTTATAGGTTGAGGGTGCTAAATAGTAGTAATATATCAAATAAGTAGTATGTGCAGCTATATATAATAGTTTGCAGGTGTAGCTGTATTTTTTCTTGCAGAGAAACAAACGTTGAGCTTATAACGTTGACTGACCAGGCTGCTTGACGAGCGGTCATAGTAGTAGTCAAGTGACCAACTGCACAGAATCTTCCTCGATGCCCATTAAATACATCAGGTCTCATCTCATATAGGCAATCCCTTACGTATGTATGAAAAAAGTAGCCAGTGTGTGTTCTGTATTGTATGTATACGTAATATGTGATGTAAGAAATCTTTGTCAGTATCTGATTGTAGTTTGCAGTGCATTATTTAATAGTTCTCACTATTATATTGTGTATTGGGAGAATATTGTAATGTGCAATAATATTAGAAGACGAGTGTGTGTTGATTGCAATGTATTATTTGCTGTGTGTAGTATGTTAACTAGTATGTGCAAATGTGTACACGTTGTACCTCCTCAACCCATCTTCAAGTGACTAGGTTTGGCATTGGCATTGTTTGCTGGTTGCTTTACAAAGTTTTATGATAATTTCCCCCTAAAACATGGTCAGATGTTCATCTCGATATTTTTTTCACTTGATCTTGGAGAAGGTTGTTAGATTTGGGCTGCGGGAGAAGGAGACTCGACAAAATGCTTTTTTATCTTTTGCTAGACTTCTTGGAGAGGTATATAAGCCCAGGTCAACGAGCATATTCTCACACAACACACCAACTTCACTTATAGCTAACAATCTCATCTGATTCAGCTCTTTGAATTAATTTACAAATAATCATTCTCCAGTCTTACACTAAACAACACTAAATATGAAGATTCTGGTAATTTCAAACATTTTCTCAAAATTTATACAAAATCTCATTCATCCTCTCTGAAAAATATTTGGTATTAAATTGTCATTTGCATCTTTACAGTTGGTTTGCTCTCTCTTCGTTGCCTCCGCATTGGCACATGGCAATTACAACTACAATTCTGGCCGCAGCCAAGGAGGCTACAGCACCGCTGGACTCGTTGATGTGCCGTATGAAGTTCGTAAGTGCCAAATCGAATCCGATATTTGTAAACCATTTGAAATCTCAAAAATTGTCAATATCCTATTAACAATTCTTTTTTAACTTTTACAGTCTACGATAGCAGACGCGACGGACCAAATGAACCACCAGGCATCCGCACTCCAGGACTCGTTGATGTGCCTTACGAAGTTGTGTACGACAGCAGACGTGACGGCCCACAAAGAAACATGAACAGTTTCCAACGTCAACAACCCATGATGAGACAACAGCAACCCATGATGAGACAGCAGCAACAAATGAGACAAGTTCAGCAACCGATGAGATCTTTCCAGCAATCAAACTATGGAGGCAGCAGCAACTTGATTGACGTTCCATACATTGTCGAATACGACTCTCGCCGCGACGGTCCCAACTCTCCAAAGAAAGACTTGTTCAGAAACGCCAACTTGATCGATGTTCCATACATCACCGTGTACGACAGCCGTCGGGATGGTCCTCAACGAAGATTCTAATAAGTTTACCGATGTATTACATATACTACCATGTTAACTAGCCATTAACAAATTACCTAAACTTCATTGTCTCTAGTTAATGCAATGCTATATACCTTCTAGTGAATTATCGAATTTTCCGTTGAAAGCTTATTATAAGCTTTGTTCTCTACCATCGATAAATGACAGAATTATTTTACCCAATAGTTCTCCTGTAAATTGTTGTTGTTGTTGTATAAGAATGAATGACAAGACGCATTTCCAATGTTCTTACCTACTTGTTATAATATGTTAAATGAATGTAAAAGATTTCGAACTGCCTACACACTAAAATAAATAAAATCGATTTCATGCAAACTAAGAAGTCTACTTCATTTCATTTTTGTTATTGAATTTACCAATTAGTGACATATTAATGTACTAGGGAATAGGAGGATAGATTAATTTTATGAACAAAGTGATCACTGCCATGTGCCATCATGGTTGCTGAAATATTACTCTTGAAATCAACTAGTGTGAAAATTTGGAAATATTTCCAATTTTCATTTTAGGATTTTCTTTGAAAAGTTATATTCGAAAATATTAAAAAAACCTAGGATTTTCTAAGCTTTGTCTTTGAAAACTGTCTAAATAGTTCGGTACGTACTGTGAACACTTATCGTTCTATGTTATTTCACATTTATTCTGTTAGATGTTAGCCAATTTTCCCAAATCTTTCTTTAACTGCAGAACTAATATCATTATTTTAATCACAACAAAGTATTCATAAACTATCATACTGGCTATCATACTTTCCTAATACCTATAATTAATCCCGTTAAACATACCTAGAATTTTATCTACTGTACGGTAGAGATTATTGCTGATCCAAAATTATTCATATTATGGATCAAGGCTTAATGGGTTGCAAATAAACTAATTCCCCCTTCCAAAATTTTGAGACTTGGACTAGATGATGACTAGAGTTTCATAATTTTTCCCCAAATAGTTATAAAGTAGCAACGAAGGAGCGGATTTATAGGAGCAATCATGTCTGTCTGTCTGTTATGCAAACAAATTTTCAGTATAGTACAGTAATGCATTTCTACTCTTTCGGGGTAACTTTTAACAAATTGTGGTCAGTAGAATTAGTATTAACGTTTCAATACAATCTAGTCTTCGGTAAATATAAGTAGTTACTGAATTGACATCAGTAATATACGATGTGGTGCTTCTGATTGACAATTAATTGATTCATTTTAGTACTGCATACTAGAGAAATTAGAGGGCATGGATAGATTAGGCTGAAGATGGGGTCAGAGCGAAGTCTGATTGGTGGTTACAACATTCGGTTGTACTACCAGCTTGAGATTGTAAAACATAATGGTGATTATGGCTCAAGGGTGGGTATGTCTTAGATATTAATTCTTAGTCAATAAATACTTCATAATATATACTTCGTCATTACTCATATCGAAGTATGGTCGCGAGTAGTAAAGAAATTAGTCTATAGGTTGTGATAGGATCTGTCAATAGTTACTCTTTAATGTTCATAATAATGTTGCAAGACAGTGAACTAGCAGATTACTCAAATGGGTCTCATTTGGCTTGAGAATAGAGTCGTCTATATACAATTCATAAAAGAAATTATCGAAGTGATTCGAATGATTCAACTTTCAACAGGTTGTTATATCCTACGATAAATATGGAAGAACGTATACAGGACCCAAAAAAGGATAGTTTTACCAAGTGTCAGCTTTATTATGAATTGTATGTTAATTTTGGTACGATTGTATTCACGCAATAATAGTATGTTAATTGGTAGATTTCATTCATAAATGAAATGAAGAAGAATTCTTAGTTTGCATGAAAACCATTTTATTTATTTTTGTTCGCATGCAGTTCAATATCTTTACATTCATTTTACATTCATTCACTAGAAGATATAACATTTAATTGACTATAAACAATGAAGTTGTGGTAATTTGTTAATGGCTAATTAACATGGTAATATATATGTAATACATTGGAGCACTTATTAGAATTTTCTTTGTGAACCATCCCGACGACTGTCGTACACGGTAATGTAAGGAACGTCGATCAAGTTGGCGTTTCTGAACAAGTCTTTCTTTGGGGAGTTGTGACCGTCGCGGCGTGAGTCATATTCGACAATGTAAGGAACGTCAATTAAGTTGCTGCTGCCTCCGTATTTTGATGGTTGGAAAGATCTCATCGATTGATGAACTTGCTTCATTTGCTGCTGTCTCATCATGGGTTGTTGTTGACTCACCATGGGTTGTTGATGTTGCTGGAAACTATTCATTCCTCTTTGTGGTCCGTCACGTCTGCTGTCGTACACAACTTCATAAGGCACATCAACGAGTCCTGGAGTGCGGATGCCTGGTGGTTCATTGGGTCCATCGCGTCTGCTATCGTAGACTGCAAAGTTTAAAAATGAATTAATATTAAAATATGTACAATTTTTGAGATTTCAAATGGTTTACAAAGATCGAATTCCATATTGCACTTACGAACTTCATACGGCACATCAACGAGTCCAGCGGTGCTGTAGCCTGCTTGGCTGCTGCCAGAATTGTATTTGTAATTGCCATGTGCCAAGACGTGGGCAACAAAGAGAGAGCAAACAAACTGTAAAAATGCAAATTACAATTTAATAAGAAAAACCTAACAAAGAGTATGAATGAAATTTTTTGAAAATGTTTGAAGTTACCAGAATCTTCATATCGTAGTATTGTTTAGGATAAGACTGTAGAATTATTAATGATTTTGGTAAATTAAACACCAGAGATGTGTTCAATCAGATGAGATTGTTTGCTGTAGATGAATTTGATGTGTTCTTTGAGAATGAGCTCATTGACTTGGGCTTTTATACTGCTCCAAGAAGTCTACCAGAAGGTAAAAATACATTTCGTCGAGTCTTCTTTTCCAGTATCCTAAAAGTAGTAACATTCTTCTAGATCATGGGGAAAAAATCGAGATGAACATTCCATGTTTTAAGGGAAATGATCTTAAAGCTTTTTAAAGTAATTAGCAAACTATGCCAATGCCAAAGTCACTTGAAGAAAGGTTGAGGAAATACAATTGTGCACATTTGATGCGTACTAAACGCTACACATAACAATTGATGCATAGCAATCAACTCACTTTGCTTTTTAAATATTATGAGCATGACACATACAATACACGATACAATAGTGAGAACTATTAAATAATGCACTGCAACTACAATCTAAAAAGCAGACAAAGCGTACTTACATCACATCTTACGTATTCAATACAGAACACACACTCTGGTTATATTTTACATAATACATATACGTATGGGTTGCCTCTGTATGGGATGAGACATGAAGTACCTACTCAATGGGCATCAAATGAATATTCTTTTGCAGTTGGTCACTTGACTAGTATATGACCTCTCGTCAAGCAGTCTGGTCAGTCAACGTTATAAGCTCTACGTTTGTTTCCCTAATCAATATCCTTAATCAAATTGTTCGACTGAGAGCAGTCTTTCTCTAAAGAGCCTCTATATAACCACAAAACTGTCGTTTATTTATGTCGAATTTTGCATCTTACATCTATACTTCATATTTTATTCTATATATTTATACCTACAGACCTATATTCACTATCATATTTCTTTTCTGGAATTGATCCCCATTTACCTCTACGGTTAAATATGGCATGCAAATGAACAAAAATACATTATGAATATATCTCAACAGAAAACAACTATTGCTATTAAGCCCTCACTTGAGACAAAAGGTCTTGTAATACATTATAATACATACTAGCCAAAAACATGGCAGCGAAAAGTTTTCCGGACAATTATGATACATATCATGAACCATCATATATTATGTATACCTCGCCATTATAGTATTATGTTACGTATTAAATAAAAGTAGAATAGATACGCAATCAGCACGCATTTAGAACTGTTGAAATTACGAGTATTACCGTAAATATTTTAAATACAAGAGCCCACTTTTATTTACTGTAACTATAATATGGAGCCGATGCATGGAGGCCCCACTTCTAAGAAATCCCACTTGTATAAGAAAGAGGTTCCACTTCTATTAGAGGCCTCACTTCTATTAAATCTACTCAATTATTTTATGCACATTAAAACAAAACAAGTCATTGATATTAGTTGACATCAATCAATTTTGTATTGTGTGTATTGTACTTTTTATTAGAGACCCCAATTGTATTTGCTGAATCTGCAAATTGCCCTCGTTTTTATAGAAGGAGCTATAGCTCTATGTACAGCATAAAGAAGATCGCACGATCTACGTGGCAGATTTTGGCTCTGCTGATTTTTCTGAATTTTTGATATGTTGTAGAGCATGATTCAAGGAACTCGTGTGAGTAGGGTCAGAATTCCCTAGGTCATTTGGTTTGGCGGCTGGAGTCGGTCAAAGTGTCACGAAAACCCATGCATTTGAGTAGGAGAAATGGAACATCAACGATTTGGCCCCCAGGAAGGGGTCTTAAGAGAAAATGGCAAAGGGAAATGTTGTTTACTTTTGCCTAAGGAGTAAAATGATATGCTACACTTCTGGGGTCATACGGTCATTGACCTCAATGACCTCTGACCTGTCCAGATGTACCTCACCATTTTACTCCTTAGGCAAAAGTAAAC
>JAQFYB010000893.1:0-41292 GCA_034694085.1 Pogonognathellus longicornis
AAGTCTGGAGGGGGCCCCTACGACCTCGGGGCCCTGGTGCAACGCACCACCTAGCACCATCGTAGTTTAGCCTCTGACTTGGACCTAGAGGGGCCTAGCTTGGACATATTATACATGGTATATAAGGGGCCTTGAATTAGTCTTCGCGATGATGCAACAGGTTAAGGGTTAAAATAAAAACGCCGGAAATAAATCTAACCGACATAAAGGCTTATATAACCGAAATGGAGGCTTATCTTACCGACATGGAGTCTGATGTGACCCACAAGGAGGCTTATGTACGACAAGAGGAAATGGAACATCCACGATTTGACCCTCAAGGAGGGGTTGTACAAGAAAATGACACACAAAACAACTGGTCAGGTGAGAACTTAGAGGTCATTGACGACAATGACCTTATGACCCCACAAGTTTACCCTACCATTTTACTCCTCAGGCAAAAATAAACAACATTTCCCGATGTTATTTTCTCTTACCACCCCTTCATTGAGGGTCAAATCGTGGATGTTCCATTCCCTCCAGCGACCAAACCAAATGATCTAGGGAATTCTGACCACCACTCATCCGAGTTCCTTGAAGCATGCTCTACCACATATAAAAAATTCAGAAAAATCAGCAGAGCCCTTTGCCATGTAAATTTTCTTTCAGCCCTCAGTTTATTTCGTGTATCAGTGAATAATTTAATAATTTAAAATTCGATATCCAATTTTTGAAACTAAAAAAACACCAGGTAAGTCCAGGTGTCTATAGAAATAGTATTTATTTACTGTATTTTGGGTTTCTAAAATTAGATTTGTATGGTGAAATCAATCGTTTAATATAACATTACACTTCCTGAAAAAGAAGAAAAATTCATGATCTCAAATTTTCTGGTGTTAATAAGCTGCTGTAAACAAGTCGTCTGCTGTGTTTTTTCAAGTAGGTAAGTTAATGTGCAGAGATGATGAAACCGGAGATTCCCTTCTGCTGTTTTCGTCATATTTTCGTAAAGCCCTCACCCTTTAAAGTTCAGATATCATATATGAACGCTCCCTTACTTACAAAATGTATCTTAATTTGTATAATAGAACTGTTACCGCATAAAATTCGTTCATACGAATACTGCTGTACAAATGGTATTTGAGGGAAAAATGAAATTATAAACTGACATCCAGAATTTGAATTTGATGAAATAGGAATAAAACGTAGGTGGGGGGGGGGGGTGCCCTAAGGGCGCCCGGCGCTCTAGATTGCCAAAGCCAAAAATTAAAAGCTATTTCTCCATCCCATCCAACCATTCTTCAAAAAAGACTCGAATCGAAAATGAAAATCCAATTCCAATATTAATAATATGACAAATTTGACATAACTAAAAACTAAATACTAATACAATACTAACTAACCTTCATTTTATTTAATTTTGTTTCCCTACTTTTGCTCTTTTATATGTCATTGTACAATGCAAATGTAGAATGATCTTGATCTAGTGCAATGACGGAGTGTGAGTAGTGCGTAGTGATACATTAAATTATTTTGTTATATTGAACATTGGCAATTAATTATAACTATAACTTATAATGTAGTTCGTGCGGTATCTACCGTACCGTATGTATGTAGTAAGTCGAATATAGATAGTAGAGTGATTGATTAGCGTGGAGTGTGCATCTGAGCCATGGAAAACTAGTTGTCGTTTGTGCTAATCGTTATGACATTGCATTTGCTTTAACTGCAAAAGTCTTTTAAAAAAGTATTTACATATTGCATAATATTTTTTGGGGTTTTAGCTTTTAGTCATTGATTTGGCATGATTAATTTGTCAAAATTGAATATTTACTAATGCATTTTGCATTTATGAACATTTAGAAGTCGAAAAACACATTTTGGAAAAAGGCACCCCAACCCCACCAAAAAGTGCCCCCAACCCCAAAAATTTGAAAAATTTCGCTACACATGATGCGCCCTCGGACATTTGGTTCAACCCCGGGCGCCCCAACCCCTGCGGGCGCCTTTACAAATCGAAGCACCGCTCTACTAGACTTGACTACAGAGTAAACAGGGTCCATTTCTTCTCCATTTTTAACAGTGTGACGGAAAGTCAACATTAACAAAATGAATTTGAAGCATTCCGGCAGTTCCGGATTCCGGAGCATCCTAACATGCAGTCTAATTGTAAGTGACTGTGTTTGTCTGCGTGTGGAGTCATGGAGTGTAACATGTGTTTGTCTGCGTGAGGAGTGTAGACTAGTCAACGCCTTATCCAGGATTTGGTTTCGGGGGGGGGGGGCACCAAGGTAAAAATGTTATGATAAATTTAAGCTAATTTGATCCAAAATCAGCCTAAAAAGTATCAAATTCGCCCACTAATTGGCGAACTATGGTAGTGTTGGTGTATTGTCATTTCCAGTGGCTGTGTATCTTTCGTCCATTCTAATGGCGTTGTATCTTTCGTCATTTCCAATTGCTATGTATCTTTCGTCATTTCTAATGTTGGTGTATCTTTCGTCATTTCTAATGTTGGTGTATCTTTCGTCATTTCTAATGTTGGTGTATCTTTCGTCATTTCCAATGGTTGTGTATCTTTCGTCATTTCCAATGGTTGTGTATCTTTCGTCATTTCCAATGGTTGTGTATCTTTCGTCATTTGTTTCCAATGGTTGTGTATCTTTCGTCATTTCCAATGGTTGTGTATCTTTCGTTCTTTCGTCATTTCCAATGGTTGTGTATCTTTCGTTCTTTCGTCATTTCCAATGGTTGTGTATCTTTCGTCATTTCCAATGGTTGTGTATCTTTCGTCATTTCCAATGGTTGTGTATCTTTCGTCATTTCCGATGGTGGTGTTCGGTGTACCCTTCGCCATTTTCGGTGTATTTTTCGTCATATTTCTATGCCGGTTTATCTTTCGTCCTAGTAATGCATGACGACTTATTCTTCCTCATTTGTTAACGGCAGGATATTTATTTTTATACGATTTACTCCATAAAGTCTACTCTAATGTATCATTGTACAAATAGAACACTTGAAACAGTGAAAGTATGATACCATACCATGTACTATTGGCTATATTTCATAGGTGGAACACTATAATACTTAGTAGATTAAAATTAATATTATACTTTACCTTTTGCACATAACATAGCATAGCAGGTTAAACTTACACGCGGCCCCTAGGTGGAGGTTAACTCTTCTCTGAGTTTCTAACTCTTGTTTCAGATTGTATTCGACTTTGTCAGTTCTCATCTTAACTTAACTAAAAGTGACTCAACTGACAACTCTCATATCTTACGTAATAAAATATTCGGGTTGTAAAAGCCCTAAATCTGTATCTGTGTCCTTCATTCTCAGAAAATTCTTCCTTACAATCGAGCTAGTGCCATTGGCATTTAGACGTATGAATGAATCTCATCGAATTCAAGTATTGGCTAAAAATGCAATGCTGAAAATGTAGCCATCATTTTGTCGTTCGATGATTATTATTGCAATTGAGCAGGATGTAATCATCACTTAAATAATATTGATAATCTAATATTTATCAGAACATCGCATATATTGCTGGGTCAAGTAACATTTACAGTACACAGTATTTACTCTTTGTATATATATATATTATTTTACGTAATATATCCTTTGCCACGATTCCACACTAATACCTACTACAGACTTGTGGTTGTACGTAGCTTTCAATCGATGAATTCGGATAGAAAACTCTCAGATAAGAATAGACTTAAGAAAAAAAGTCATTGGACTTAAGAGTCGAAGCTAAATTGGTCAAATTACATCAAGTACATCCACGCCAACAGAAAATGTAGATTATCTGTAACATAGTAACAGGGAGAGCAGAATAAAATGGGAGGTGAAGACATAACAGTATGATTGAAGAAAAAACCGGACAGGTTGCTCGGTTTTTTTCTCTTGATATTTTCTCTTAGAACGTAATAAGTTACGCCTCACTATCTACGATACCGGGCAGTTAGGTCACACTATCTGGGATACCGGGCAGTTAGGTCACACTACCTCAGTTAGTTCACTCACACTATCTAGGATACTGGTAAGACAACATGAAAAAAAAATCTGTATGACTATGAGGCATACCCAAAGCACAAATCAGTCAAATTCAGATAGACAACTTTGGTTTGAAATCTTCTATAAAAGCAACTCTACCATTTAAGTCATCCCTTTCTGAGTGCCGCCTGTATTTTCTGGATTTAAGATGGAAGGCTTTTTTAATTAGGAGCATCATTTCAAATAATATCTCTCTTTAGTCAGTGCAGTACGTATGGTCATCGTGTTGATGTCGAACGATGAAAGATGAACTGATACCAAGTGCAACGTAGGTACTTAAAATATAGGTAGGGGAAGGTGGTAGCGGTGGGAACGAGGTGTCGGTTGGAACGACGTCATTATTTGCTAAAGTACTATATAGCTAGCTCATTTTGGCTGAGATTTTTAATATAAGTGTCTAAATTCATGATCTAGCCTGTAGCAAAAAATGTCTGATATCGGTTTGAAATTTGTTAATTTAAAAATAGAAACCGATTTTCATCGTTAAATTTAACTAAAAGTAAATTTTCTTCTTTCATGGATTTCATGGATGGACTCAATCTGCAACTTTTGGGTCATTCGGTTTATGACCACTTTAAAAGATGTGTAAATACTTCATGTACATATGGATGAAATATAAACCTGAACTTTGTACGATTAATCCTTAATAAGATTGGAAGAAGAGCTAGATAATGCAGGGAAAAGGAGAAAAACTAACGAGTCAGATAAGCCAAACTGGGGGAAAGAAACGAAACAAATTCCTGTTGCCCCAATTAATAAATGAGTTACACAAGGGCTACTAATCAGTTTTAGGACAAAATTATATAGTTCATATTTGTAATCGTTCTTTTTCCGTTGAGTTCCAACCGACACCATACCCTGTCCCAATCGGCACCACCAGTGGTGTCGGTAGGAACAAAAAATGTCTTTTAAATAAAATTATGCCATGAGTACATTATATCACATAAAATTAGTAAAACTGATGAAATCGATACTTAAGAATCAGCTTTAAATGTTACGTGTTATAAAGTGATGTAATATTTTTACGGTGAATTATGAAAATTAATAAAAAGAAAATCGTTCCAACCGCTACCACCTTCCCCTACCTATATTATAACCATATAACCTTTGTTTTGACAATCACATTTCCCTATAAACATGCCAGTTGAAATTCATTGTTCACATACTCAGTTTCTTACCTTTTTTTATTATTTGACCGTTATTGTCTGACTTTTATGTTCTCTGTCTGAACTGTTTCGTCACGGATTGGATATGGAACCCTAGGTGGACATTTGGATCCATATACCTATGTGTTATGCTTGCCCTCCTACAATTCAAAGTTTGGCATCAAATTCTTTCAAATTTGTATACAAGATAGTATTTGCATAGAAAACTTTGAGTTTGAAGTTTTATTTTAAGGTAATCTTGTAAGTCGTGGACAGTTTCCAAGTTGTAAGATCATGACTCCGAAACTGGCCGTCAGCAGCAAGTACAAAGTAAGAAGATGACCCAAATAATAATTTTTAAACTCATAATTGAATGCTACCTAGACATTTAGAAATAGTACAATATTTTATATATCTTTGTTAGAATTCGGTGAAAGTCTCGGGGCTGTAGGAGGGCAACCGCAAAACGTATGTTTTGGACAGGTGTAGAGTAGTGTAGACCGAAATGCCACACCTCTGATTATGAGCACTGAGCCCTGCATGAGCTCTTCTACATTCTAATAGGCTCAATATGAGAACACCTCTATTTATAGTTAAAATATTCAGTAATTCTTGTGAGTGTTAATTTTAAAACATTGGTTGATTTGACGGTTGGCGTTAGTACATAATTTCACATGTATATATGTAAGGGATGTGTTTCTAAAATAGAGTGAAAAATCTGTATTCCACAATTGCAATAATATAATGGTTATTGTTGTTATTATCATCCTGCTGTATTCTAGAATGAATTGAACATGTACCTAGTTAGTTTACCAGTTTACCTATATTTGATATTTGTGTACAACTACAACCCAATTACTTTGCATTGCTTGGTTAACTGTTCGCATTAGTTGTCGGTACCTACTGTAGCTGTTGAGTGTGCACTGTGCACTATTGTTGGTTCGTTACTACAAGTACAGTAAGAAAATAGAAAAAGTTTCATAGCTCTCAGCGTAGTAAATTGCAGGGATTATTCCGTGCAACTAGTAACCAGCAACAGTGCAATTTCTGCTTATTACCAACTATAACAAAATATACACGAAGTGTATCTGTGTCTATTTACTATTACAACTACCTACTACTACATGCTATACTGCCACTATGTGATTTTATTATGACTCCTACAACTAACTGCAGCTACACGAACAGCATTTCATAAAATATCTTCTTCCCTACGAGTAGGTGTTTGGTAGTGTGTACATTATATACTTTTCTTTAATATGGTATCACATTAGCAATTGCCTTGTGGTGCAAAGCAAGAAACCATCATGAAGTTTGTACACAGACAGGGACAGAGGTTGTTTTGAGAAAAGAATATTCTCATCCATAAAGCACGCATATATTCAGTGTAGGTGGTTTACTACTGCTGTTAGACAAATGAAACATGTAATTGTGTACACTCGAAGAGGTACTCACAGCAAATTCCCATCACAATCGTAACTGAGAATCTTAACTGTTTGAAATCAAGCTTTATGCCTGCAAAGACGTGAGTGAGAATTGAAGAAGAAGCACAAGAAGGTACAAGCCAAGCAACACAATTCAACACATGTATGTGAAATGGTTGGCTGTTATTGCTGTATTGCTATGACTCCTACTGACTGACACTGACACGGACAATGGATGAGGAGACGAAACGAGACGAGAGAGAGTCGAGGAATTGAGAGATTGTAGTTGTTGAGTCGAGTGTTGAGAGTTGAGAGAGACGGGAGTGCTTGCTTTTCTGATATTAGTCACACATTTGTCAGTTCAAGTTTTATAATTATTGCTATTTAGTGTAGCATTGAGTTTAGTCAGTCTTTCAGTAGTTCTTCGTTCTATCGTAGTTTTACATCTTTTCCAACTCTCACACCAATCTCAGCCTATACATTTTCTTCTGTGTTAGTTTATCATTCTTCAGTGGCTCACCAGTCACCACGCAAAGTGTTAACTTACTTTTAGCTCACTCACTTAGCTCCAATTCTCTTCGTTCTTCCAACCAGTCACCAGTTTGCACACTGGGCAGTGCAATCCTTTCACTGTTTCTCAACCAACATTCTCTTCATACTTTTTACTCATTTTTCAATTTATTTTAGTCTGTTCACCCATCTTGTCCTATAGCAACCATATATAAATAGTCACAGTGTCAACATGGAGAAACAACAAAATCTCAATAGTTGTGATTCTATGACCACGACTGTCACAGTGAAAGACTACTCTCAAGCTATGGAATATCAAGATCCCCCACCGGTAAGATATCGTAAAATCAATAGAATTCTTCTCGTTTTAATCATCCATCTCAATGTATGTCGATACAAATAAATTAATAAATCAACTTACGACATTCGGAAAATCTTAAATGTACTTTTATGTTGCATGCAAAACAAACCAGAGCTTAAAAGTCTTTGTTTGTTAACAAAAAAAAGTCTAATCCATTTTGGAAGAGTCTCTGGCTCTGTCTATGTTTGAGACCTAAGAGTCTCAAGTTTCTCAAGTAAACCTAGAGACTCACATAATTAGTATGCAGGTTGTAATTAATAATTAAGATTAATTAAGACTGACACTTTTCAATGTGCAATAACTTTATTTTGGAGAACGATTAGACGTGAAATGCAACAATGAAGCAATGATGTTGAGATAACAATATGCCATCATTAGTATAATGATGCATGGACATAGGAGTTGAAGAATGCATTTATTGTATTGTTTGTCATCCGCTTTCAATGATGTGCCAACTATAATAAATCGCAAGTTATGTCACGTTAAAAGATTGATATGTCGTTTTTTCTTCCATTCAATATGAGCGTTTCATCAAAGACAAAGGTTATTTTCAACAATACAAATAATATTCTGCACATTTCGTTTTTTTATTCATTTCAGAGATAATATTATACCTAATGATGTGCTTTAAAAGGTACAACAAGTATTTTAAAAGTGATAACAACAATGAAGATTTGCATTTAGAAAAGCAACAGGATATGTACGCTGTTCAGTTGGTATGTTGACACGACAAGTGGAGAAACGAATTCTTTATTTAGTGCACAGCAATATCAAACTGTGGTTTATGAGTTCGTAAAGAGGGTTGCGTTGATTTGACCAAACTCTATTGCTGTTCTAAACACAACATCAGTGTCGCGGTTTACTGAATGCGATTCTCATTCTTCTAACCATTCGCACAGTAGCAGTTTGACAATCCAATGCCAATCAATATACACATTGCAAAAAATTTGTTTTCTAAACTGATATTGCGGTGCAGATGAATTTCATACACAAATGCAGGCTTTCATGCGTCCTTAGTTTTTTCTTGCGTATTACAAAGATATTTAGGTACTTCACTTGCTGTAAAGTGGTGCAACTAAAATTGTGCACTTAACTATTTTTATTCAATAATCAATAAAAATATACAGTAAATCCCGACTTTGGAAAATAATAGAGTTTTAAATCTTGAGAACTGGATTGGTTGTGCAGTCTGTTGAGATGAAAAGTAACCTTACAGTAAAAAGAGCCTAATAATATATTTTATAACAGTTTACTGTATATTTATGTCTGTATGGAAATGAAGATGGCTGTAATATTATTTATAGGTGGCTTGTTTCCTCAATCAGTGTCACACAAACTTTCTATTGCACAAGAGTGTTTGTTATTCAGACTAACTAGACATGCAGGAAACTTTCATGAGAAGAGTATTCATAAACAGTTTCGAGTTTTAAGATTGGTTTGCTTGATTGATTTGAAATGCTTTGACAAAGCTTTAGCAAATTCCAATGCCATATATATACTATAAGCATTTTATTCTCATAAATAGTTAAATTATTTTCTGTAGCTCTACAGCAACACTGCAAAAGTGAATAACCTCTCTCACTCTCTTCTTCCACTGACAAAAAATAACAATAGAGAGACACCTCACATTCAAATACTTCTAATACTAAGTATGCTGATATGCTTATACTTCAAGAACATCATTCAGTTCTCATAGAACTATCTCACCGACTCTAAGACTGTGATGTGCTGATATACATCCTAAACCTTCCATCAAACCATCCAGAGAGATGCCTTTGGACACGATTTGTGTTAATTTTGTAATGGAGTGCTTATAAGGATGAAAAAAGACACTTTTCAGAAACAATTAGCCATTTACTGTAGCTGTCAAGGAAAGAAATGTTTATGCAACATCATTAAGTACCTATAGCCTCTATTATGTAGAATAATCTTTATTTTGAGTTTTAACATCGTAATCCAACGTCTCAGACGCGGATGGTAGTCCCGGTCCGGTTGTTTAAGGGGGAGGCAACTTGAGACAAATCAACTAGCTTCAAATTAAATGAAAAAACCTCAGTTCTGACATTTCCCATAGGTACGGAAGAAAACTTAAGATGCTGACAGAAACCTTAAGGCCCCTGGGTATTGAAAATTTATAGTATAGTATTACCATACATGAATCAGCTATAGTATTATGAATAATATTCCTCAAATCTTGTTTATTTGTCTCAACATCACCGTATATTGTGAAGATATTACTAAATTGCTCTGTTTCTCTCTAGCTATTTAACGTTAAAATCCAATATGGGTATTATCTTAAGATCTAGAGTAATTAAATTTCGTACACGTTAATGAGACTCCATTTATTAGGCAGCTATTAGAAAATTATTTTTCAATTTAGTTCACGGCTCATGTTCAATGGGGATACATTATTATTTGTTGAATTTGTACTGTATGAAAAATATTTTTGACATGCTAATTACTAGTATTTTGACATGTGAATATAATATGTTTGCGTAACACTCATATCTCATTGGTATAAATGATGTAAATTACATACTTTCGTGCTATGGTGGATACAATATTTCGTATGTGTATAACCTGATGGATGCCAAATGCCAATCAGAGATATATTATGCCTCGCTACCTTTCATATTTTACGTGACATCATAATGCAATGTTCTTGTTGTAGTCCCGCTTGGAATTGCGTAATAATAATGCAGGATAGACTTTCATATTTACCTACAATAAGGAAATTCAAAGATATTAAGGTAGCTCCATTTTGGCACAACATTTCATCTTCGGTGGTAGATAGTAATTATCGTTTTCTCAATGCCTTCATTTATATATACATATATAGTAAATTTATTTACTGTTTTCGTGATCTGAATGATTGTGCAGCCTAAAGAATAATAATTATAGTTAATATTATGTAGGTAACTTCTATAATATTATAAGCTGCGAAATATGATTGAGATACCTAGATATGATAATGGAGTATGGTGTACGTATTTGTCATTATGAGTTCACTTGCATTCGGTTGAAATTAAATCCTTTGAAGTTGTACTGACGAAGTAGCTGTAACAATACAACAATTAATACGCAATATTACAATTAGTATTATTGTATTGAATGAATGAATTTTATTGCACTATAGCTGTTTGATTGTGCGCTAAATTTGTGTACGGAAGTACTAGGGACAATAAAAGCCGAAAATAGGATTTTTTCATCCTCAAGTTGTATTATTGATTGACTTATGTTTCATTTACACAGGCGTAAAATCTAGGTGGTATTAAATTATGTTTTGTTTTTGCTTTCGAATTTTAATTAGAGCCTTCACGATGAGATTGAATCAGTAAAAACAGTTGCGAATCGTGTTCGCTAAGAGAAACTTTTTGCATATATATACTTCAGAAAAAAAGAATATTAGTGATATTATCGTTATCATTCTTACTATTCGCACACAGGCAGGAACAAGACTATATATATATTGACTGGATTATTATGTCATCAAGTGATGCCTGATGAATGGAAGAATGTTGATAATAATCAGGTTGTAATTAGTGTAGTATAGCATGCTGTCTAATCTGCGAGAAGATTATTTTAAGTTATGCTTCAGCGTGTTAGCGTGAGTGGTATTAAGCAGTGCGAGTGCACTATGCCAGGAATTGAGAAAAAGCGTCTTAAGGATTCGCAAATCGTAAACTATCACTGTGTTTTATTGGTGTGTACATGAATGGCCATAAAATGATATAAACGTGCCATGTCAGAAAACACAGTAGCTTACTACACGATTTTCTGCCCTAATGATACTTGAACGCTATGGTACGTGTAGTGTATGCGGATAAAAAGTGATTGAGTGGGAGGTATAGACATGTATGTCTACACACATGTATAGGTACCTGTATATATATGTATGAACATCAGATATCGGATATGCATGGATATAAACTGATGATGATGATGGAAGTAGTCAATACTAAATACAATAGAGAAACACGTAACGTACATAATAATACAATTTATTATATCTGTGTTGTAGTTGCAGTGGTAGGTACACAAGGTACATACATTGCCTTGGTGTATGATTATATTATGAGAAAAGAAAAGAAATCGACTGTGTTGGCAATAGACTATAATACAAAACACGATGAAAACTAATGAATACATGAATGGATTAAGATATTTCTGAACAGCGTTGCTAATTTTGTCCTCAGGTCATGTGAAAGTGAAACTCTTCTGTTCCCTTGTAGTGTTGTACTACATCCTCATGACTATTCCTTCGTATGTGTATAACCCAATGGAAATACTCGTCACACTCACAATTACACTTTAGAAACCTCTATTTATAAGACACAGTTAGTATAAGCATTCAACTAGAAACTTTTTTTAATGTAATTGCAACATTTATTCCAACCCAAGCAGTTACACTATTATTGATAGTTCTCAGTTCTGTGTTCAGCGGATTAGCAAATGTGTATAATATAAAAGTAATACAAGATACATGTATGTAGGTAGTCAAGTAAATGCACTCACTTAGTTCACTGCATGTATTATGCGCATTTTACATTAAAGTATGAATGTATGGCTAGCTATAAACACAAACCCAGCGGTACACACATGCAGTGTAAAGGATTCTTCTCTTATGCAATAATACATTATTGCATAGGGTATGAGAAGTTTTTCGTTCATACACAAACGACAATTTAGTAAAAAAAATTAACTATGTATTTTAAAACCTTTTCAATTCTTTATAATTTTATTTCGGATAGAGATCCGAAGAAGTGAATAAGTTAGGCCGCTAAAATTGATGTTTATGGATAATAAAGTTTTTTAAAGTGCCAAGTAATAAAACTCTTAAAACTGCTTTGTGACGAATCGGAGTAGGGTAAATGTGAATTTTGGAATTATAATAATAAATGCCTTTCATGTCTATAAATAGGTGTTCACGACAAGTGTGTTGTTCCGCAATCGTACATATGTAGGTGATTATTCCATTTGAAATATGAGTGTTGCACAGTTTTCTATTTCCATGTAAGCACGATTTTATTGTATGGATAAATTAATTTCCAATTATTGTAGCCCATGAATTGCTATTCACATTGTTCCGTGATAAATCAGCTTATTAATTAAATTATTAGATTGTCCTCCAAAACGAGTTAGTCGCTACGAAAATATTTCATTGTGCTGTTAACAAGAGCGAATTTATATTGCTGAAACTTAAAATTCCATATAATAAATATATATTAAAATGCATGACATGTAGTATACGAAGGTAGAAGCTCAAATTGTATCTCAACCATAGCTATACAGTCACATAAAATTTCTACGTGGTTACTACCAGCAAAATTTTATGACTTGAGCTAGAGCATACAAATTTAATCCTAATTCATAGCCTATGCTTTGCATCGTCAAGTAGTGAACACACGATTCAAAAATATAATATTTTTATGGTTATATTATTACAATATTTACGGTGAAATAATTTAGTTCACAAAGTGATTTTAAGGTAGAATAGAGCATGAAAATATTGATGTGGCAGCTGAACCAAGCAACCTTCCGCGTTCTTAATTATTTGTGAGCTACTCTCACGAGTCAGCCATTTGGTCCTCCACAGAATTGACAGAGATGGTCATTGAATGAGGATGACGCTCGCAAAGCGTGTAACATTTGGTTGACAGTTTCGAGGTTTGCTTTGAATGTGGTACTTGTACTTATTGTTAGTGGAGACGGGCCCTTTTCCTAAATTCTCTTCTGAATGACCTGGTGACCCGTTGTGATGAAGTGTCTCAAAACGAACGAGTTCTTACATTCGAAACTACACACCGAGACGAAATTAAGTACATTTTGAGCACTAAACAACAGGAAGACATTTTCTTGCAAATTGGTTTTAGTACAGAAGAGTTGTTTGTAGCCGATGTGTACAGACAGCCTACATATTTTGTCTTGTAGTACTAATTGACTGTTAGGAATACATACTCTGTGAGCACAGGTAGGTATAAACGCATTTGGTGGTTGAGGATACATCTTAATAGTCGAGTCATAGTCATAGGAGGATACATGGACAAGAAAGGATTTAAGAACGCCAACAGTGAGTGAGTGGAGTGAGAGCTCAGAGCTTACAATTAAATGGATAGAGTTAAGAGTTAAGAGTTAGAAATGTAAATGAAAAGTGAGCAAAACAAGAGAGGTACAAGGAGAGACGGATGTTGTTACTCGCAATGGTGTGGTGGTTAGAATGTATCTATACAAGTGTGTTATTATCCCTTTTCGTATGTAAGGTGGATACATGGATATATTATATGCATATATTGCTGTGCTATTGGGTCCAAGTTATAAGGCTAACCATGTAATTTTATTTTAAGCTACATTCTATTAGTATGCTCCAATTTTTGAGAACGCTTTCACTTCTTAACATTCTATTACTCTATAAGGTCCTTATGAAACTGCCTTGTCTGGTTGTCTATACTCTCAGCTCTGCACTGCAAAATGCATTTTAATTCACGTCTTCAGGGATTCATAGAAACAAACAGAATCATGTCGGTGTCGTGTAAAATGCTCCAAGTATTAAGAGATGGGAGCGAAAATATCGTGCTTTCGTCTCGTCTCGATAATCCAAATCTACCTCGAGCGTCTCAACAACGCATTCACGTTTTGTCTCAAAACTCTTTTTGTGCAAAAAAGCTCTAATGATTTTACGGCAAACTCTACAGCCATTTCAGAGTGCAGCAAAACATGCTGTTCGAAGCTTTTATAATATACAAAAAGCAGTTGTTTTTTCCCCTCTTATTTTTGTTAGTTGGTTAACTCCTAAATGCATATTTATTTTATAGATGAATGACTAGCTTCGTATATTCATTGCAAATGAAACAAAAAATTATACTTTTATTATCTCATTCTGTGTATTATCTTCATTAAAACATACTTGGAAAAACACCACTCTCTTTCATGCAAATTCTCATCAACGTGATAAATTATGTCGACTAATCATTAATTTAACCTCCTATTGAGAAATCAAAGACTCTCGAATAAAATTTTAGTCGCCATTCAAACATCAAATGGCAATTGATGTCAACAATCTTATAAACAGGTTGACTAATAAATCTTTATCAGCATCAAAAATCAATCTGTCAAAATATAAAAATAATGCTAGAGGACCGTGCAAGAAATAATAGTTATTACATTTATAAATTTTAATATTTTAGATTCAGTTGTTAGATATAACAAAATGATGTCAGCAAATACAAATTTTAATTAGACAATATAATATCTAGCTTGTAGTATTTCATTTTCAATTTAAGACTTTAGTCTTTGCCCTAAAATGATGTTAAAGACGCAGACAGAAAGTAATTTTTGAAAGAGGAAGAAAGTTTTCGACTATATAGCTGGTGGTCTTTAATTGATGATTTGTACTAGTTGCAATGAAACCATACAATCAGTGATTTGTTGGTTTTTCATTTGGTTGGTAATTACACTAATGTTATTGTATTTTATCCATCATACAATGACGTACCAAACAATACACGTACTTTGTGCTTGATCCGTTCAGCTAATTTAAAACCGTTGTACAGGACTGTTATTGAGACACGAATGAACAATTGACAAAACACAATAGTTTAAGGAAAGGGTAAAGGTTTAACAATGTAATAGTGCGCAAGAATTACACATGCTTTGTCATTGTGTACAAAAAACAAATAGGTACCGAATATGTTTACACAGATTTGTAACAGCAATTGTAACCCAGTTTAAGTTAAAGAGCTTTGATTGAAGAATTCAGAATGTGACGAAAATTTGTAAACCGCTTAACTTTCTATTATCTAAAAACTTTTCATTCTATGAAATTACTTATTGTCTGCTTTGCATATATAGTATGAAAGTTGAATGTCCTTTTCTTATTCAATGTATCAATTCCCAAGTTGATTGCACATCAAATGGAATCTAAATATATATGAAAATAGAATAAAATATGCAAAATACATAGGAATATAAATACCTAATTATACAGACTACACACTTCAGATTAGTAATGCACGCATGGGTTCTAAAAGTTCTAAGTATATTTTATGTTGTTTTATTTTTATACTACTTGTTGCGTATGGTATAACTTGAGATAGATTTGTTGAGATAAATGTAATACACTTTTTACTATTTATAAAAGTGTAGATGAGCATAATACGTGGCAAATGATTGTGGATTTTAGTTGCGTATAATGTACCTATGTATAGCTACCTAAGTAATTTTATTGTAAATTGTAATCTGAACTTATGACCCACGATTATTTAAAATTGCTGAGATGATAAAGACTTTATTGTGTGAAATATTCAACCTCAATAGAATTAATGCATCTGTGTAGTGTGTATGTAGAGAGGAAACTCTGAACTAGCTGAGACAGAGTCGCACGTAACATAAAGTAGCTTTAGTGAGTTTGAAAAATGATTGTTGTGGGACGATAATTAATTTGTCAACAATAAAATTGTTTCTTGAATTTATCTAACATTTTGTATGTATTTTTTATTTGCAGGCTTACAAAAATGCAAATCTCAAGTCATCATCGGTGGTGCAAGCAACCAAGATCGTGGCAGTTGCGGCCGTGGCTATAGCTGGCATGCTTTCATTTGCTCTAGTTTTTTCTGCGTGGCTTAGCTCGTCAAATTCGAACAACACAGCTTGCCAGTATCAACAATCACCGGTGCGGAAAAACTAGGCCTTCTTTTCTAGTCTCTTGCTCTCTTCACTTTTTCTCTTTGAGTTAACTTACAGTGTGAAATATGAAACATCAAGATACGTTTACATTTTATTATGCATACAATAGCATTTAACAACAAAGAGATTCTCCGTACGAAGACTGTAAGCCGCTTGCTTTCGTTGTTCAGTCAAACGTTCTGTTGCAACTCTGTAGTTTGGCCCATCCAATTCTGCGGCTTGCCCAGTCCTTGACTCTTCAATAATAGTCCTACTAACATCTATTTACTATTTACAAAAGTAGAACTGTCTCTCATGGAAACTCGAGGACTAACACTAACAAGAGACCAATTTATAATAACAAAAAATAATATCTTCATTAAAACACCTTCAAAAAATTACAAGGCACACACACACTAACTACATTTAGAAAAACCATCTCAATTCCCATTGTACATGGACTACAATGTAACACAATGACCAAACCATCATCATCATGGGTCAAACATTTCGTAGCTCATCATTATGTCTACTTCTATATGTAGTAATTTAACATTCTATAAATTCTGCCTTCACACAATCATTGTAATAAATTCTGGCAGGAGTAGTCGATGACTTCGCTGCTCTCACACATATTATTATTATTATTGCGAATCCTCTATGACTTTTAGTAGGTTTACTGTTATTACATTTTCCAACTATAGTCTACTAGCAAATGCATAAGTCATAGATTATATTATGACAGAATAGTGTACAGCAAAGGAATATTTTTCTCGAGCAAAATATTCCCCATGTTGTGTATGCACTAAATTACATTGTGCATTATTATCTTCACACACATAAATGCACACAAAGAAAAGAGAGGTACTTGACTGTACAAACATAAAAACAAAACACAATATAGCATTTGTAAATTTAATGCTCCTGTTGTTGTTATTGTTGTTATAATTATATTTACGATTATATTACGATCATCATTGAGCACACGTTAAAATGGTTCAACTGCTAAATAGTAAAAGATTTTCCTGCAAAACTGAGCTAGAATTATGAATCCTCTCTCTCTATGTGTATACTGACTCTGTACATACATTGCACATGTCTACCTATATACAAGAATTATTACACATGAAAATAATATTGAGGTGTACATGTACGTTCACGTACGATGTACCTTAACTCTTAACAGCAAAGTTAAATGTTTATTGTGTACTATGTGCACACAACACATACACAAGCTGGATGATGGAGTGCAAAAAGCGTGGCTTGGTAATAGCAGAGTGTGTATGCATGCATTATATGTTTTTGATGTGTTCTCATCCTTCCCATTAGTTATTAGTGTGGCAGCCTTATTACGATTAGTTAAATATTATTATATTATGCTTGTTATTGTTTGCTATTACAATCAAGTTTTACTTCACTTGAGCTGACACACAACAAGCTATCAAATACTTGCGAGCTACTAACTTACCGCACCACCAACCTATCTGCCTAGCCATATGCATCTGTCCGTGTCTTCAATTTCAACTCATCTCCATCATCCCACTATGCTAGAGGAGGAAAATATTATTCCAAAAACTCTTATGCATCTTAAAATTGGATTTAATAACACTTACAATGACCTTAACATTATTGTGCTATATTGTTTCATTCATGTAAGTCAATTTCATTTGAAAAATTACCAAAAAACATAGTTACCCAGTTAACAGTACATATCGCACAAATATCGCATCTGTTGTCTGGTAGTGTATTGTTGGTGCGTTAGGATTTTTTGCCTGGGTAATCCCTATTTAATATCGTTTTACAAATTTTGAATTTTTTCCGAAAGTGGCACAAAGTGGAATATAGTTCCAACTAAACCTCAAAGTTAAATACCATATCTATCGTTTTGTAATGAAAAGTCGGTGGGATCTGTTTGGGTTTTTAATTCGCGGGTAAATACACACCGACTTATTGGAAAAACGATGGCAAACACGATCACAGCATCCTCTCATCCTTTCTTAATACTTTACCTCAACTTACCTTGCCCTGTTCTCTGTGACAGTCTTACATTAGTCTTGTACTTTGTACTGCATTTCATTCTTCGCTTTATAGCGTTTGTTTGTTGGAATATGTTTTATCGGCATGCAATCTGATCCCTGTGCTGTTGTGTGGCTACAGTGAACATGTACATAATGTACAGCACATTATATTTATATATATATATATAAGAAATAGAAGTTGCAACTGAAACTCATTCTGAACTGAAACTATTGTGTAGTGCTACTAACTCACTTCTTCGACGACTTTATACTTTACTTACGTCGACAATGAACAACATCCGCCGACAATACCACAACAACAATTCATGTCTCTTTTTCTTATCACATTTATAAACATTTTAGATACACTTTGTGTTTGTTTCGTCTTTGTATGTATGTTGTGTTGTGTTGTGTCGTACAGCATTCATGGCTATTCATATTTCCATCCTTTACACAATGCACCTAATTGTAACACAATGCTTGTTTTCACAAGTGGACTGCATTTAATGTCCAAGATGATAATAGTTTATGGATTCGTGGGAATTGTTCGCAACTGAAATTGTGTTTGCAATTATGCTGTTTTACTTTTAACCAAGTAGGCATTTGTCAGTTTGTAAAATGTCAAATGACATAAAATGTGTGAAATGATTGCAAACTCTTTTCATGTCTAGTTCTCACAAAGAAATCTTAATTTTCATTTCCTCTTCACTCTGTGTTTATGTGCAGGTAGTTTGCTTTTCCCTTATTTTGACCTTAGTAACACCCAACTGTCCCTAAATCCCTAAAACACATTGCATGCTTGTAAGTTGCAGAGGATCCATTTCCGCGATGATTAGTTGGACAAACAAACTGCATGTATCACGTATTAACGTGCTAAGCCTAGTTGGGAATTGAGATTGAGACTAACAGCACAATATAGTTTGCATGGAATCCCTCATAAACTTTATAGTTTAAAGTAAAATTATGATTACTGCTTTGTCGTGCTGGGTCTAATAATTATGATTCCGGCCCTTAGTTCCATGCTCTTTGAACGGCATTTTCCAACAATGCCGTAATATGATTTCAAATTCATCAAAAAATTGCATCAATCATTCATGGGCAAAATACTACAATGACACCTCATGGCTATAATTTTTAACAGTTAAAAGGAAAACAAGGAAATACGTGAAGAAGGTAGATTTGCAAATTATGGTAGCTGAAGTGTAAGATTTCTCATGGCTGATACGTATAATACAACGTACAACGACATTTTTATTATCATTTTGAAACATCTGTAAAGCTAGGCGGAGATATCTTGAGTACGGTTCATTGATCCACTGTGAATGAAAGTATGCGTAAAGTCATGCAAAGGATTACAATAATTGTTTTATTTCTGTGTCTGTTAGATTGAATCTCTCATATCGCCAGAGGCACTTAAGAGTATGCTCGTCCTTGGACAAGGGATGCCTCAAATATCTGCAGAGGCTTTAACAGCTCCTAATGTAAATGATTTAGAATCTGCTGAAAGCAAAAATGTAGATGCGTCCTCCAATAATAAAAAGGACTCCTCAGAAGAAGATGACAGTGAGAGTGGAGAAGATGACGGTGTTAGTTCCATGCTAAAGTTCCCAGTAGAACTCAATCTACATGAGGCAAGTATTGAAATCTCTCTTTAATTACTCACTATGAATTAATTAATTAAATCCATACTTCAGTGACATTTACCAAGTCAGTCCATGTATTTACAACAGAACAGGTCTTTCTATTTGGACATATTTCGTAATATTATTCTTTGTACATGCATCCCCTTTTTATGAAGAAAATATCGTTTATATCAATATATGCTTTGGTAGTAACATGATATTTTGAAACATAATTGAAATGCATACAATAGCTGTAGGAAAAAAACATAAGAAAGATGTTGAAACTTTATTTTACATAAAATTAATTTTGCCATCGTTCCCTAAGATCGTCTCATTCTGAATGTAGTATTCAAGGAGAGAGGCTTTGTTGCTTCTACTCTTTTGAGAGCGGTTGTGACTGCTGACTAATGGATTCTAAGTAAATCTTAAACATTACTTTCAACTCATTAAACATTTTAAATCATCATGTCAATTTATGAGACAATCTTAGGAGTAATATATAAATATGCCGCAGGCTATGCTTTGTCTACTCTGTTTCATAATTTATGAGGGTCATCTGTGATTTGAGAAATCTCAAAGAGTTTATATTTTATGATTGTCTTTCCATTTCTGTACATATTATTGCACCACAATCCTCGAATAGCCCCATAATATGATGCACATTAGAATTATCTCAGCTTAATATCCATTAAGTATTTTTGTTTCAAAGAGAAACGAAGCTGAGCTGAATACAATGTTTGTTGTTAGGTACTTGCCATAAATTGTGAGGACAAAGACGATATGAAGCATATTTTTGCTATCATTTATACTTATGTGAAGAGTGATGTATATATGTATGTTGTAATTATGTAGCATATGTTTGAGAGAAATCATCGTTCCCATATGAATTGCATCATTGAAAAGAAGAAGGCTGAAGAGATTGTGGATGAACAATCAAAACCATTGCCATCCCTTTTGGGTATTAACATGAGCACTGATCCTCGCTATTTACATTTTACTGGGGAAAAAATGGCCATTTCTTGCGATTCTGGAAACGATCACCGACAAGCTCCTCCGGGAATGGATGGAAGACCTAATCATAATAACATGGGTAACATGAACGTCCGCATGGAATCTGCGCCACAAAATTTAATTCCTATGGTTTCTGGATCGTCTTCAATGCCAATTCATATTATTGGACCAATTCCTTTGACGAAATCAGAAGCTGAACAATTCCAGTCACAACATCAACCAATGCAACAATTTTTCCAAGAACACCAACAACCCCAAAATCATCCTTTTAATATGCCCCCAATCCACATGATCCCCGTTCTTGTGCCCAATGGACAAAGTGGAAGTGGCGAAGAATCCGATAGAATATATTTAGACACTCAAGGTTCTCCACATCCCCAGCAAATGTCTGTAGCAGCCCAATCAAACGAAATTCGTGAGAGAGCTCTGCCCTATCCCATTCCTATCATGCCAAGACAACATGCACAACATGGTAAGTCTAAAAACTCCAATTCACTTTCCCTTTATTTAATCAATTTTTCTCTGCAAGTAAATTTTATTTGACAAAGTAATATTGTTATAACATATTGATATCTAAATGTTGTTGTTAAAACCATAAGCATAACGGTTGTCCGATATGAAATAGGGATTTGCTACAATTATGAAACATTTTCGATAACTGATGGTTGGAAAATTCAGTATTGTATAGAGCATTGATATTGTTGGTAAAACTGCTGTAACCTGTTTGAGCCATGAAACGCGCTCATTAGTCATGAAGATAACTTCGCAGAAGTAGATACTTTTTTAGTTTTCATGAGTGTGTATTATGTGTAATAGGAGTGTTATCTTTGTCTTAATCGGTAATCTCATCTGATAATTTACTTTTTGTATAGTTAGGTGCATAAGCATGTATAGTAATGCTGATTGAAGTATTATTTAACAAAAACGGTAGCCTTGACTGATTGAAAGAGAGAAATTATGTATTATAAAGTGAATACTCCTACACTACAGAATGTACATGAAGTACATGCATATATAACGAAGCATGAATCTGCACAACACATCTTGATAATAAATTTAATATAATGAATAATTTCATTAACATGCAATGAAATGGCTTATAGTGCTATGCCAAAGCTAAAGGAATCATTTTGAGTACTTCTGAAGTGGCTATGAGTATATATAGTAAGGTACATTATTAAGATGCGTGCTCACAGAAGACGGAACATTACTTGTTCAATATGGCAATTGCAAATTCCAAACACTGTGATACTCTCATAAAAAGGTATAAAATAAACCAGCAGGCATGCAATGTACTCTTTGAACCCATGAAAACTATATATATGCGTAAAAAATACACAATTATCCAAAAAACTTACAAATAAGAAAAAAATTGAATTGAGATTGCAAGTATAGCATCAATCATTTTATAATTTCCATTGCCATTTCCTGGAGTAAATAAGGTCTTCAAGATGTTTACGGCTTTATCTGTCATTCGATCTATTTGTTATTCTTTGAAAGCGTAGCAGAATCATATATCTTATGTGTGTGTGGTTTACATACATCGCATTGAAACATCATTGAAATTGTTATCAGTAGATATACCTACTTTAGAAAAACACCAAAGCAACAAACATGTTTGGCTTTTATAATTGATAATATTAAGGTAGGCTTGGAAATGCAAATTTATTATCACATTTTCACTTTTGACAGTGGGTATATACTTCATAAAATGAATACAAAAATAAATCAGTTGCATTATGTTCTTTGCTCTGATATGAGACCTAAAACACACAAATAATATTGCAATACAGCATCTTACTTTTTGTATGCATTTGTGTTTGTCATTGTCCATTCGAAAATTGCATTACAACAAAACATGTATGCAATATATTAGGAGAATCCAAGGCAAATATAAATAAATCGGAAACAAATGAATGAATCATAGCGACTGACGACTGATGAATACGAGAATACGACTACATACACTCAAGTTCTCAACTACAGAGAATGCATGCATTTTGCATATTTATGGTATATTACTATGTTTTCAATTAGGATTATTTATTTGCTTAAAAAACGTGAGACACGAATGAGAGAAATAAATAATATGGCTGTTTTACATTGTAGGATTGTAGTTATAGATGAAGAATATTAATTTGTATATTGCATTAAGCATATAGCCATGAGAAGAAGCTTTCTGAAGAAAATGTGAGTTTGTTAGAGTAGAGCATCCTGACCTTTAGGAAGTACTTATAAATATAGAAAAATGTCCACAGTATGAAAACGAAAAGAAGGTCTAACAAGATTCCATTTTATCATTCAAATTAGAATTGAAACTAAAGAATTAGGTCAGACGGATTTTATCAACATGAGCAATCCCTTTAAAAACAAAGGAGAGATTTATTTAGAAGTCACATTTTCTGATGTTTAGCATAAAACCAAAGCGAATCTAAACTTGTGCATTGCACTTAGGTAGGTATTATTAGAAATATTATTAACCATAATGTACAACTTTCTTGAAAGTAGTAAATATAAAGCACAGTGGTTTAACAGTTCGATAGGAGTGAGTAATGTTGTTAACTTAGTTCCATGGAGAGTTGGAGTAGATACAACTATGTACAGCGTACAACTGTGTACTTTGCATTGTAAGTATACAGCCTATTTTGCAAGGTCACTTAGCTATAATTAACGCTCCTTTTATTCTGCGAGCGCGACCTTAACGCTAAGATGCTTTTGATAGTTAACAACAAAAACGTCGCAATAAAGAGGTACACAATGGAACAAGCATAAGTACAAGTCACCCTAAATGTACGTGTTGTATTCTTGTATTAGTGTACTCACGGTACTAAATTCTCATTATGATATAGAAAGACCTTCGACACATCTACACAAACAATCAGCATAGGTAATCATGTAATGTAATTTCATTTCATTGCTTACACAGAAAAGCTCAGGTTGCACATCCTCCATACTAATGCAGTCGCAAAAATTATTGTTCATTAAAAACGAAATTCTTTCCATTTTTCTCTTTTACATACAACAAGAATACATTTTTTTGATGCTCTTGTTCAGCAAGTGAGAGGTGTTGTACTCGAATAACATATTGATGATATGTTTTATCATTGTTAGATTTCCGCATTTTATGTAGGTTAGTTAATGGTTAGGTACTTACATTTAGTACTAGTATATAGTACGCTTTGATAAAAGTGAGCGACGATGCTTGACGTCGAAATGTATTATAAAACTGCTTGGTGGAAGTGCAACTTGTTATGCCAGGTAGAAATTCCAAGTTTTTATGAATCTTCTAGTTTATATGTATGTGGAAAAACGGTATTGCAACAACACGTAATGCATTGTGAATTAAATGACACATCTACCCACTTAATAATATCTTTTCATTGATCAATGCATAACTGTCCCAAGTGGAATCTGAACAAAATGTCGTGCCTGCTTTTAACATCTAGTCATTTTATTACACAATAGCAAAATGTCTTCAGAGTAGAATTCTATTGCAATCTTTCCTTTATGTCACAATCACAATCTTCCATGACTTTTATTTTATTGAATTTGTGTTGTAATGTCATAATATCATCCTTCATTTCTGACATGTACATTCAGAGAACTGCGGTAGTCGTATGCTAATAATAATCTCTTTGTATGGTTTATTTAGTGATCCGGCCACGTTCTGTTGATTCCATTTTGGAGACTGTGGAACCCAAGAAACGCGTGAAACGTTGTGCCTGTGATTGTGCCTGTAAGAACCGCGAATAAAATAAGAATGATGAGATGGAATACAAAAGAACACACTACTGTATATCTGTCAATATCTGAATGCTTCAGCAATCTCAAATTCCTCTGTTATTATTAATTAATCAACTTGACTGTATTTTAATCTTATTTTGAAAATTCCTTACTCTTTTTACATTATTACTTTAGGTGTGGCATGTCTCCAACAATTTTTTACTTATAAAATCATCTGCTGTTGTATACAGCAAAAGCATGAAATGTTTGACCCTTCGTATAGGTAGTTTAGAACCTACCCAAGTTGACTTTATTCTATCTTTATTCTATGATGTATGTATATAATTATTACTTGGTAATATTATTAGTTAAAATGATTAAATTTTACAGATGTAATACTTTAGAGAAGTAGAAGAGTCAGTATTTCTATGAACTAAGTAAGGCATAATAAAAATAAGCTTTTATAGAGTATTCAGTCTAAACATTCCACTCATTTATTTTCTCATTCATCAAAATCTCATCTCAACTTTTCACAATAATAGGTAATCATTATTAGTATAAAATGTAGTCACGTATTAACTGCATGGTCATTATATAGTAGTTACTATTGCTACTTCTATTACTACATCTCATGGCAGAAGATAATTCATTTCCAAAAGTACTTGAGCAACACTAACTTGATATGTCGTAGATCCCAAAATATATACATAAGTCGTATTGTTCCGATTTACAAACGTTGTACAATTGTAAACACATTTACCGAGCCTTATGCAACATAACTCTAGTCTGTAGTTTAAACGATCTGAATAGCGATTCAGAAGAAACTGAGGAAGAAATAGAATATTATTGAATGTACCATTATGTTTTTGGAGGACTCAATTCGTTTCGAATAACAAAAATAACCTGTAATTACCAGTTCATGACGCCTGACATGGGAAAACCCATCCACTGGATGTATACAACCTAAACTCGTTGGGATTCAACACAATGGTGAAGTACAACTCACAATCAGTACACGCATAGAACTTATAGAACATACTATTATTCAACATTCAATCTCAACAGTCAAATTAAACTTTAAGACATATGTATATCATTATTATTACATGCGACACAAAAATCTCATCCACCGACCTCACAGTCGAGAGTTGAGTCGCCTTCAATCAATGGAAAAGGTTGTAATAGACACAAGCTCCATAATAGTCTCTAGTTTTCGGCATTGGAAACCCTTATTGTTTATAGGGATGTACTGTACTGTATGAGACAAGAATATGAGTGTTAGAATAGAAGAGCTTTGTGGAAGAGCATGCATACGTATTTCTTAACTATACTGCAAATCGCTCAAAAATAAGATAAGTTCCTTTAAGTTCATATCGTTTGTTGTGCATATTGTTAATTGTAGAAGGTTTTTAATAATTAAGCACATTTCTAACTCTACTCCTGGAGGTGGTTTGGTCTAGAAGACACTGAAGTGGCCTCTGCAAGGGTTGTAACTTTTTGTTTTAAATAGCTAATTACTGAAATAGAAGCTGATAATTCAACTTAAAGTCGTATGGATTGTTGATTCCATACATTATCCATCCACTATTATAGCAATGGTCACACAATCACAAAATGATAAAAACTTTCCCAGTATTTACTATTTTCATGAAATTTCATCGTCATAGCAAATATAGCTCGATCCGTAATACTAATACTTACCAACATGTTTAGTCTGTATTCTGTCTTTTAGAATACATATCATTCTAAAAGCTGTATTTCTAGCATAAGGTGGTATGGTTCTTGCTCTGGTATATATGCATTATTTATACAATAATAATATTGATTAAAGTAATATAAAATGAAATCAAAATATTAATTCCATCAAAACCTAACGATATGATATGATTGATGAAGTTCAGTAATTCATTGAACGTATTAGGTTTTCATTCATTTTTTCGGTTTATTCAAACAATAACAAGTTGCACATAAAATAAATATCACAATATGTGAAAAGTATTTCCGGCATAATACTGACTTATTTGTATTTCTTACTGGAGTTTACGGCTTCACTTATTTCAGTAGAGGTCATTATACCCAGTTTCTCTAATGCAAAAAGTAGCTGATGTCTGGAATTTCCAATAAAAGAATTTTTAATAAAAGCAGGGAATCCTCTATATCCGTCAAACATGGTAAAAAGTGGAATGCGAAATATTCCCATGACTTCATCACCGAAGTCTTTCGACTGATGTATATCTCTTTCTATTTTCTGAATGACTGCCAATGGAACCTGGAATATTATATTATTTTACATTAAAACTTGAACGAATTCAATATCATCAACGATTTGTTTGTTCATTCTTCATACATTCCAAATATCAGGGTTTTGTGTACATTTCAGTAATCTTAAAAATGTATAATGGCGAAATATTGTGTCTAAACGATAAAAAAAACCATACAAATGTACACAATAAATTGAATTAGTAATAAATTAAGGGAAAATGGAAATAATAAAAAACGCAGTATTTACTAAATCCAAGATTTTGGTATTTTAGAGACTTTAAAGTCTATTTGAGCAATTTTGCATTCTCATGAAAATTTTGAGGATGTGGCTAAACTAAAGTGAAAATAAAATACTCGTGGGTTGAGTATAGTTAATATTTGTTAGTAGTAAGTCGTAAATATCTATATAATAATAGATTAGTATAATACTAATCTAGGTAGGTTGTTTAACAGAATTATAGATAATATTTTTTACAATTGTGTGTTGTGTATACACTACAGTAAGATCCTAAGGTTTGTACTGATTTTGTATCAAAGAATATAGTTTTTATAATATATTTATTTATATTCGCCTTTGTTCTATCATTTTGTATTGCTACATATAGACAAAGGCTGTACCAAGTGGTAAGTGCCAATTCTGCAAATGGTTATAGTTACCTACTTACGACTTACATTGACATTAACACTTTGAAACATTAATAAACACAAACTTTAATAGAATATAATATTTACTTTGATGGCATAAAAATGAAAGAATCCGTTTCCAGACTGATGTGTAAATAAGTAGTCATTTTGTTTAACACACAAAGAATTTCTGTCTATATTCATTTCTTCTTCCAGTTCTCGGTTAAGCGCATCCACAATAATATCTCCTGCCTCTTCTTCTGAACATCCAATCAGGGAATTATCAACTTCTCCTCCAGGAAATCCCAAGTGCCCATCGAATCGCATTTGCATCTAAAATGTGCATTAAAAGGGAAATTAAATACATATGTATGATTTCAAATCAGACAGGTCCCCCAGCCTATACTGTTTATATCGAAAATGTTTTCACTTATAAAATATTGCATAATGACGGTATGAACTTTAATTCAACTTTTTATCAAGTCAAAAGGCAGAGGGTTGCAGGCGTGACGGGAGTGACGGGCGTTACGTTCGAAATTCATTTCAAAATACAAGTACGATAATGATTTGTACGTTGTAAGAATAGAAATATAATAAAAACCAATGGCAGTCAATGTTCGAACTGAATACTGACCTATGGGTACCTTACATAATATGGTATATTAAAGGTCAGTACAGAATAATCTATAAGACATAATTACTTAAATAATAAATAATACGCACTGATAGCATTTATTGCAATAAAAATAAATCCAATGTCAAAATTTCAACATCTAGACACACTAGACAGTTAGGTCATTTCATACCAGAATAGCTGATTTTGTTGGGTAGCCGGGTCTATTTTTTGTAAGCAACAAATACTCTTCCCAATCAGCATATATCATGCAATGTACAGCATGTGCACTGCTATTAGCCAATATAGATTCACCAAACGACACAATCGGTGCCGATGCGATATCAAGATCGAATTGCTTATCACAGGTAGCATTATCCTCGCTACTTACTACGTTTTTATCTCCCATTTGACATAGAATAGCACCCAAGACCTGAAATCAGAGACATCAATTTTACATTAAATTAATCTACTTATTACACAAAAGTCAGTTAATCTAACTAGATGAATATAAAATGAAAAATAGAATCAATCAACAATATAAATTCTGTTTATTAATCATTGTAGGGCTCTCAAAATCTCAGGTACATAAAACACAAATGTGTTTTCCGCTTTTTTATGGTTCATCATCCTAAATTTCGAAAACTAGCAACTAGAAGAGGAGATACTTGGTTGGTATATTAATCAGTCGTAACTTTTGCCTGATTTACTGAAACTTTTGACTGATTTCCTGAAACTTTGATTCTCATTTATCTCATTTATTTTTCGAAATGTAGACGGATGAACTTAAAAAGGCTGAAAATATATAATATTATTAGTGTGTGTTTTCTAAAATAAATCGGATAATTATACAATATATACATTAATACAATATATATAATATAATATAGGTACATTATTACCGCGACTTATATTTAGAAATTTTCACTCACAAGACAACACAGTAGGCGACGTTCTCAACGATATAAACTGCAAAATTAAATACACTATCGTCGTGATTAATCAACGTAATTTTCAGTAATTATTATAATATTGGGAGCTATAGGAGCAAATGAATGAATGACAGATAATTTGATAGTAGCCCCAGTTTGCCGGCACAACAAGCGAAGAACATTATGATACTATCAGACACGTAACCCGACATCGTAACACCAAGTGTAACAAGTTATCCGCAATTAGGGCATTGCACTAGATTGCCACGCTACAGGAAAGCGCACCCTCGTCCCCGTCCATGTTATAATCTGAACAGATTTTAAGTCGGGTCTAGTAATTAAACTAGATTAGCTAAAAATGTAATATAATTATACCAATTTCTTGCTAGTCCAGGTTTTTCTAGGTACTACTTCATAGAATTACCTTAAAATATTATACATTCATACTTGCAGATTGCCGTAAGAACGAGGAGGTATAGGGAGGAAGGACCTGGCCTGGCCACGAAGTGGCCGGGACAAGTCATCAATTTACACTAAATATTAATCAATTTTTACCCCAATTATAGTGATCACAATAATTTTGATAGTACTTTGCCCACAAAACCATTGTGTTGATGCAAAGTGTAATCAAAATTTTGTTATTACTAGTTGGTTTCCTGGCCAGGCCGAAAAAAGTATCAGTTGCCCTACTCCCGAAGTCCATTTTTACTAGAAAAGTTGATAAAATGGCAAAAAATTCGCGGTACGCGCTAATTTGTATTCATTTTAGTTTGATTTTAGCTGAGGGGTGCACAGCAAATTTTTTACAGAATTCATTATTGGTAGAGCAAAATTCGAATATGAGGTACAATTAAATGTATACAGCGCTTTGAATTAGGTCCAAACCAACTTAAAACGCATCAAATTCTCGTGTCGTGAGAAATTTTTTCAAATTTTTAAAATTTTATGGTAAAATAAGCTATTTGAGATAGCAAACACATTTGCCATTAGCACTGGGTACCAGCCTGATCCTGAATATATGCATATTGTGTTCTAATAAGGTATAATATTACAATTGCAATTCAACGACTATCACTGGGCACAATTTCCTCCTAGCCGGGCTTATAGTTGTTACGGTCCTATACCTTGCATTGCTTTTAGTCAGGATTTTCCACACCTGGCAACTTGGCACCTCAGGGGGCCTTTTTTGACGCAAACTGGCGCATTTGGCAAACACTTGCGCCAGTACTGAGTACTGTGATTTCTTGCGTTTCTTCCACACCGAAAAATAGTTCCATTTTGGAAAAAAATCACTAAAATTAAATTTTTAAGTGTATTTCTCCACCAAACATATTTATAGGTCCCGCAAGCAAAATTTAGCAACAGACAAAAATTGAATCGGACTCATGATTCAACTATCCATTCCCTTGCGTTTTTCTTGCGACAAAAATAAATATGTTAAGGAAATTAGCCGCTTCCCTATGTATAGTCCTTTCAAAATAAGAGTAGTCTCAAAAACCTTGAGGCGTAGAAAAAAGAACAAAAGGTCCATTGTATTATTAACAATGGGGCTATTGTTCTCGAGGTGAGGCCTTAGGTTTCTCCAGGGTACTCTAAAGACAAAACCAGAATACTATTCAACAAAAGAATGTTTTACTGTCAGTAGTGCAAAAGTTGTAGAGCAAAATGCATTCCTGAATACGCGCATCTGCGTCTGCATTGTGCTTTATGTAACAAACCTATGCTATGAGTAGAGCTGATTAAAGAACTAACTTATAGAGCTAAACAAACATTCAGCATCGGAGAACAGAGCGAACCTCGAACATGTTCGCCGAACATCACATTGAATTGTGTTGATTGTGTATTGCGTCATGTGTAGTTAAATAATGTAACTTTTCTGAAAAACCAAGGCCGCCTTCCAAAATACAATAGCGCCATTGTTAATAATCTCACACATTTGAAATTGCTGGCCTCGAGGCCAGCGAATTTCAAATTCATCATCAGACAAAACAAAGCGAAAGGACTACCCATGTATTAACTAGCGTAACCAATGTGTGAGACACCCTGTACAATACCGACTATACATGGCGCAGTACACAATCAACACAATTCAATGTGATGTTCGGCGAACATATTCGAGGTTCGCTCTGTTCGCCGATGCTGAATGTTTGTTTAGCTCTATAAGTCAGGTCTTTAATCAGCTCTAGCTATGAGGAGCACTTTGGCGGATGTATTCACACGGCAATCGGTTTATACTGTAAATTCCCTGAGCAATCTAGAATACACTGAATAGGTCATCTAAGTTCAGAAATGAGTTGATGTGGGACTTGATGTGCGGGAATCATTTGAAATGAGTGGAGTTGATTAGATCTGTATATAAATACTAGAGCGTCTAGAGGGTTACCTTTTTCCAGCCCAACCCTATCTGGCTCCTCGAGCATTGTAACCCAACCTAGCCCTTTCGATTTTATCTTTCAACCAACCCAACCCTGACCCAATTTTCAGAAACCCTACCCGAACCTGGCTTACAGGAACTGTTTTCGCGAAGCTCAATTTAGTAAGCTCTTTTCAACGCGCTAATCCTAGTCACTTTTTGTCATAATGAATGCATAATACAATTTTAAACACTATTTTTGTACTTTATTCCATGCAAGTGATCCCAAAAACTGGCTTTAATTGCTGATTTGAAGTACAATACCGTGTGAATTCGAACTTTTGCAACATTTTTCCAACCCGAACAAAATCCTCAACCCAACCCAACCCGCCAATTTTTTACCTCGACCCAACCTGACCCCAACCCGTTGACCTTGGTAATTGCAAGACCCGAACCCAACCCTAACCTCATAGGGTTGGTCCAAGGTCCAACCCTAGGGTTTCGGGTTTGGCTAGACGCTCTAATAAATACCTTACTTATTTTATTGCTCTAATAATTGTTCAACTATCACAGGGTTTTAGATCTATACTACTGCTACATCATGATGCAAATAGCGGGCAATTTAATTGTACGAAAAAGAGTTGGGAATTGGGATTTGGGATAGAGTGACAGAACAAACCCGACACAAAATACCAGACAGACTGACTTGACTGACACAGACACAGGGCCATGCCAGTGCCAGGGTAATCTGGTTCGGTTAGTTGAAGGTTGAGTCATTTGAGTGAGTTTGTGAGTACGAAACTAAGTCTGTGAATTATAGTTGAGAGGTAACGTAGCGTAACATTGAAGAAAGTAATGCAATAATGCATGCTTTACCGATTACGGTATTAGTTGAATGCCTTACGGAAGCGGATGCAGTTTCGCCACCATCATGATGACCGATTCATTAATTGGACTTATGAGTACAATACCAGTACCAAATATTATTTTGTTAGAAGGTAAAATTATATCGGAGATTATGCGATTTCAAGTTTTTGAAGGAAGACAACAAAAGTGATCAAACTATTCAGTTGAATTTGAAGGTAAACATTGAACAATCATTGATCATGTCTAGTTTACAATATTAAATTTTATAGTTCATGTTTACCGACCATGGACACGTGTCAAGTTGTAAATGCGCTTACAACTCTAACTGTTTTAAGTGTAAGTGTTTTTAGAAGAATTTAATGTTATTTTCAATAAGTCCAAAGTCATAGTCTGGATTTGTGAATACTGGTATTAGTTTTAAATAATTAATTTGCTTTAAATTGCAGCTAAAAACTAAAAAAACTGAGATCCTTAGTTGACCTGAAATATATATCCCCTGCCTGTTGGCAGGGATTATCTATAATTTTGGTTTTCTGTTTGTTGTTTTTCGTCTAGTACCAACACGACGACTGAAGTTGAAGTTGATTTACTTATATTCGATCGGGGATCTGCATTGCCGTCTGATCCTTCGGAACTACAGATAAAGCCAACAACTCTACTGAAAACTAATAAGTAATAAAAAAAACTCGGCTATTGATTCAATTATTTATCAAGATTAGAAATAAAAGTATAAAAAATACCCAGTCTCAATTCTCAATTATGGAATTGTCCCAATTGTCGATTTTAAACAATCTAACCGATTGTATTGGCTTTTAATATTCAACATTGATATTCACAGTCAATTGTCAGTTAGGAGTGCAATAGTGTTGGCGTATCAAGGTAGTAGAGACGTAAAAAACCGAAACCGAACGGTGTGTTTGGTTTTGGTTCTTGATTTTTGGGGTATTTTGTATTTTCGGTTTGGTTTCGGTTCTTGATTTTTGGGTTATTTTGTATTTTCGGTTGGGTTTCGGTTCTTGATTTTTGGGGTATTTTGTATTTTCGGTTTGGTTTCGGTTCCAAAAATTAAGGCTGATTCGTCTACAAACATTTTTTATAGCTTATAGCTATTGGAACTGCCTCTCTACAAGAGAGATCTTGTTTTTGTAAAACTTTATCACAACAATGCAGTATTGGTGTAAATATTTAATTGCTATTGTGTAAACTTTATTAATAAGTAAAAAGTGAGCTACAATTGACAATTTTTATATCGTTTCTTTTTTCAGTTTGGTTTCGGTTTCTATGTTTTCGGTTTCGGTTCGGTTCGGTTTCGGTTTCAAATTTTTTGGCGTCGATTTCGGTTTGGTTCCAAAATACAGAGGATTTTTACGTCTCTACAATGTAGCTCTTGGCCTTCGTTTCGCTTTGAAAGGAAATTACTAGTGAATAATTGACCTCGCTCGGGACAGGGAAAGGATTCAATGCAATCGACAATTTTAAGCTAGTTGCTATTATAAAATCTAGAAATAAGACTGAAAAATTTCAACTTTGTTTTATATTCGACTTAGAATTGAAGGTTTGCGTTGTTATTACATCTAAACTTTCTTAATTCCATTTTTAATACGTTCCGACCTTCCATTTATTTTACTTTTCAAAGAATTAACGTTGATACTTACTCATTGTTGTCCATTATTTTTTCCCCTCCTACGACCTACTACACATTTCTGTGATTTTTGTTATTCTACTACTTATTTCTCTATTTTTCGTAATTTTATCCCATCCTACCGACTCTCCTTCTATATCTCTAAATCACATGTTCACGCCATCACTATCCTCCCTCTACCTCTTTAATTTTTCATAATTTAAACACCCTCAGCAAGTAACCCTTCCGCACTTTCCTTACCTCACTTTGCAAAAAATATTGCCTTAGCGAGGCCTCATTGGTAGAATAGATATTAATTTTGTGTTCTTGATTAATCTCCCGGCACACCCTTCCACAAAAACATCCCCGCCTTAGCATACAATAGTTTTAAAATCATAACTAAGCCATTTTGACCATGTTACCCTACAACAGTCAGACAATGTTTTAAAAATAATTATACCTTTGAATTTATAATTGATTGCTTCAAGACGACGTAGGAAAACAATTTTTCAATTGGTTACAGGCGAGGGAAAGCAATTGCTGGATTGGTTGCAGGTCTTGTGAAAACAATTGGTCAACTTTGTTATATTATTGTGAATGATAGTCGACTTTAGTAATGCAGAGATAGAGAAAACGAAACAGGAACCATGCTCTTTACGAGTCAAATCAGCTGAGTTGGCGTTTCCTATATTATAACCCAAAAATTATATTTAACTGCTAACTATCTGCTTATAAGTTGTTGGTAATCTTTCCCTCTTTCGAATGAGCTAAATTACAATCTCTAGATGATTTAATTTGGAAATGGCAATGATTTTTCTGACACAACCTTTTAGTAAATATTGTGTAATAGTGCAGAGTGACGTACTTCACCCGTGCCAGAGAGCTGGGCACGAAGAGCTGATTTAGCAAGTATCGAATACAATAAAGCTTCAACCCTTCGTGGTCGTCTCTCTAGTACACGACAAGTAAATACACAGTCCTCTAAAAAGTTGTAAAGATTGCCTATTCTGTTCCTTTTATGAAGAGTAGGAGCTTGATTTTAAAGCATACCAACCCACCTCAAACTCAGAAGTAGAGTCAGAGGGTATATGCCCATCTGAAATTTTAGGGGGGGTCAAATTTGACCCCTGATAATTTCAAGGTCCGAATGAATAGGGTCAAATATCTACCGTTGGTTAGATTGAAACGGCCTATTTGAACCTAGAACACCTCTGGGTACACCAGATGGCTTCAAAGACCATTGGCCAATTATAAGAGTTTGGTCCTAAGCTGGACGAGCTGCTATATCTCCTTTTTCATAGCTAATTAAGTTATTAATAAATTACAATTATATGACTCTAGTTAGCCATCGGTTTGTCAAGTGGGTCAAATTTGACCCTGACTGGCCCTCGGCTTGCCATATGGGTCTTTGAACCTGGATTAGGCCAGACAGGAGTCAATTTTCTAAATCCAAGGGATCAGCGCATACTGACGCATGCCAGAGTGGGATGATATGTTTTAACGTCGACTCGCGATTGTCGCGAAATTGTGATGTGAGTCTATAGTTGACAGGAGAGGAAGTATAACATTTGTTTTTTGAATATTTTCATAATTTTATTTTGAAATTCAAAGCGATTGCTCACATGAACGAGTCACTATCTTTTTATGGATATAGTTGACACATTTAATGGTTAATATTTTTGATTTGATGGCACTACCTTTTTCAAATGTTAATGTTAATAACTAATGAGAACTGAAAATTTTATTATTTATAGCTTCAATAATTCATTGTATGCACTTTTATTTTGTAAAATGTAATGTAAAGTAATGGAAGGTTATTTAAATTTTATACAGAGTCAAGTGATAATCGGGGTAGAAAGGCTCATCTGCGTACCAGCTTCCCAGAAAGCCTAATTTTAAAAAGTATAGCGTCCTGGGCAGGATTAGGACGTCTGTGGATACATCCATCAATACATGCAAATTTGCATGCCCGTTAGTGAGTTGAAATCAATGTTTTTAAATCAGCTATAAATTTAACATTTTGTGCAGGGTGACAACTTAATTAGTAGAACTCTTCCCTTTTCCTCCCCATTGGGGGAAGTTGTATGGGTTATGAGTACATAAAATGAAAGCTTGCTTAGGTTATTATCCTAATATATTATGCTACAGTTTTGTCATGTTTTCTCATATCACGTGGTGCGGCGAGGGAACAACACAGAGTTTTGAAGCTATAAGTTGTTTCGCCACCTATGAGATGGCAGGGCGTGTACTGTGTTCTGCGTTGTAGTACAATAGTAATTTTACTTTGTCTCAGTTGTTTTAACACAAGAGCGCACAGGTAGAAAGAGACTAGACTCGAACTCATAAATACCAACAAGCAAACGAATGTTGATAATTATCATTATTATCATCCAAATGAAGTGGATAGTGGAAGGTTGGCAATGAGGAGTTACAGTTAGTCGAAGGCTCGCTGGCAACGGGTGAGTGAGCCCATAGGCTGCAAGGGTAAAATTGGAGTGGACAACCATACAGCAATATTGGGGAAGACAGCCAATAGGGGCAGATAGCTGAAGGGCAATATTATTGGGGCAGACTGCCAAAGAGTGGCAATCAGAGAGATATCTGAATACTGGCAACGGGGAATTATCCGAAGTCTGGCAACGGGGAAATAGCCTAAGTCTGGTCATGGGGAAATAGCAGAAGTCTGGTCATAGGGAAATAGCCGAAGTCTGGTCACGGGGAAATAGCCGAAGTCTGGAAACGGGGAAATAGCCGAAGTCTGGCAACGGGGAAATAGCCGAATTCTGGCAACGTGGAAATATCCGAAGTCTGGCAATGGGGAAATAGCCGAAGTTTGGAAACGGGGAATTATCCGAAGTCTGGCAACGGGGAATTAGCTTAAGTCTGGTGATGTGGGAGAAAGCAAAGGGTGACAATGGGGAAGATAGCAGAAGGCTGGGAACTAGGGTTAGTCGAAGGTTGGCAATGGAAAGTATAGCCGAAGGCTGGCAACGAGGGAGATAGTCGAAGCCTGGCAACGAGTGATATAGTCGAAGGCTGTAATGATCGAGATAGTCGAAGGCCGCCAACCAGTGAGATAGCCAAACGCCTGAAACGGTGAGATTGTCGAAGGCTATGGCAACGGGGGAGATGGTCGAAGGCCGCCATCGGGTGAGATTGCCGAATGCCTGCAACGCAACGGTGAGATAGTTGAAGCCTGGCAACGAGGGAGATTGTCGAAGAATGCAACGATCGAGATAGTCGAAGGCCGCCAACCAGAGAGATAGCCGAAGGTCTGCAACGGTGAGATTGTCGAAGGCTGGCGACGGGGGAGTAGGTCGAAGGCCTGCAACGGTGAGATAGTCGAAAGTTAGGAGAGAAGAAAAGGTTGGCAATAGGGGAGGTAGCTGAAGTCTACCAATGGCGAGGTAGCAGAAATGGTTAAATCACTTATACTGACAACACAATATAGTTTTTATTTTCGCAAAACCACCACTATATTTCTCTCCTCCACTTACTCCACAATGTTCTGTTTTGTATAGTTTAGTTTCAATTGAAAATTATGTCAAATTAAATCTTGCCCCTTTGGATTGGTCTATTTTGTGAATTTTTCCGGATCGCACTGGGGGGGGGGGGTTATGTGACTCCATTGCCTCCCATAATTTTCTATTAAATACAATTTGGACATACATAAAAATAGGATCATTCATTGCAAGTAATAATTATATTGTTTCTTTTGTCACCTCAAAATAAACGTTTGTTAGGAAGTTTTACGTTTTGCGAACCAAAAAGGGCCGCGAGCCTAGTCTTTCCAAATATAACGATATACTTCTAGGTTCAGCACTTTTGAAGATATGGCCATTTAAAACCGAGTTTTGAAATGGCGATTTTACATGAAAAAGTTAAAACCAAATTAAAATCCATCAAAATCGCGCGTAGCGTGAATTTTTTTAACTTTTAAGGCAAAATAACCTATTTTTGATATAACAAACGCATTCTGGGGGTTGTGCGTGCAACCTGTTCAACCCCCTGGTTACGCGTATGTTGCAAACAATATTTTCAGGCGGAGTTGGAATCTCTTCTTTTGTTGCCCCTGGGGGTAACTTGCACCAAATTTGCCTCTAAATGCGGGGTTCTCACCCCCGGGAGCGAAAATCGAAAAAAACCTCCATTTTGCGGGGTTGTGACCAAATTTTTTTTGTGCCCCACGGGTAACTTGATGTTTTTGAGTAGAATAGTTGTTCTTATTCACTTTAAAAGATTAAAAAAATAAAAAGATATATCCTATCGTAATAATTGTCATTAAGGAGGCTGATTAAGAAGAATTGTCATTTTTTTTAAAAAATAACAAAATATTTTTGCGGGGCTCTCTTCGGGTGCCCCTGGGAAGTAAATGGTGCCCCTAGGGGCACCACCGGAGGCACTCGTGGTGCCCTGCGGGGCTGACAGCCCCTGAACCCTGCTTTTTTTTTCCTACCCCGTTTTCATGTAAAATCGTCATTTCATTTCAAAACCCGGTTTTTTAAAATGACCATATCTCCGAAAGTACTGGACCTAGAAACATAATATTGCTATATTTGGAAAGATAATCACCTAAACTTTCATTCGGTGGGCTCATAACCCATATAACTTCCCATGTCGTGAAGAAAAAGGGAAGAGTTCTATTAATTAAGTTATCACGCTGTATATATTATGAAAAGGTTACCAACCTTATTATACCCTTTTTATGATGACCGTATCCAGGACTCAATTTCAGGAGTGTAAAATTTTAATAAGAGACACTAGTGTGTTTATTATTGCGCTGCGAACGAAAAATGCTGATTGGGCCCAAATAAGCCTAAAGTACATAATATTAGATCATACGCGAAAAATTTAACGATTTTTTACATATTTATGGTAACATAATACATGTAACCACTTTTTGGGATTTCGGAGGGAGGCATTTGCCTTTTTTCAATACTGTCTTGATTTTTATGCAAATGTGATAGTTAATTAACGCCACATTTTTAACATTTCACTCTCAGTGTTTTACATATTTTGAATTTCTATACTCCACCAAGTCACTGCTAAAATTGAAACTTTTATTGGTTTATAATAGGTGGAAGGATGAAAAAATTATCGGAAGTGAATCGGTCGCCACTGCGACCAGTGGCACCAAAAATACCGGACAGAAAATTGAGTCCATTTTACTCAATGAAACTAACAAACGGGCCTGTGGTTAGAATGTTCACCCTGAGTCAGCGGATCAAAGATTATCTTAAAGATATTTGTTTAACAGAAGTTGGAGCTGGACCTGTTCTCGTTCTTGTAACTGCTAATGGCACAGTAGAATTGTTTAATGTTGTGGTAAATAGTGCATGCATCCTTTTTGTTTGTTGTTTCCTCTAAACTTGAATTCAGTTTTATTTCTTATACTTCATTACACGTGTGTGGTGTTTTTCAGATGAGACGATCTATTTTGGTATTCGAGAGTGATTTAGCGAAGACTACGTGGGGCGATATATTTTTCCCCGCCTCAGCCTGTGAGCCAGTTATATTACTTTATTCGAGACAATCCGGGTTTCATGGTAAACCGCTATTGTACGACAGCACACAATATGTACAATTGGATTCCGAAGTTCACATGGGATTAAGTGTACCATCGACTTTTGATGGATTGCTTATCTTACCTTGTGGTATGCATTCTCTAAAATTCTTCCAAGATTTCGCTATTCCAAAATCTCAGGCGGATTTTCCTCCAACCGGCGAAATGTGGTTTGAGAGCGCCGTTGCTGTAATAAAGCCAATCGAAGACTCTTCTAAAATGGTCATAGTCGGCACAGAAGATGGTCGATTAACCGTTATCAATCCTTTCGCGGGGACCCCGTCTATTGTTACTACATTAGAGCTTACGAAATTCGTGGAAGAGTCTAATGGCGATTCTGCCATAATTCCAATAGCAATTGATGGAGATGCCTCTTCTGGAACTTTTGTTATTGGAACAGAATCCAAGACAATATTTGTTGTCAAATGGAACCATGAGATTTCCTCTTTGGTTTTACACCATCGGTTTGGATTGGTCAATCCAGGAATATCGACAATAGTTTTACGTCCAGATAAAAACATAATAGCTCTTGGGGGTTGGGATGGTCAGATTCGATATCTTGTGTTCCCTCAGATGTCAAGACTTGTTTCCATCAAAGCTCACGCTGCGTCCCTAAAATGTTCGCATTTTTTTAAACATTCATGTCCTGATGGAAAATATAAATATTACTTGGCTACTACATGTGAAGCAAAGAATTTGACATTTTGGGATGTTTACAACTAGATTACTTGTCGTACTAGATGTACTTAATCACCAAACATTGTGATGTCACTTTATAATCCACGATACTCTGTCCACCCGTCTTCAAAACTCGGTAATAATGATCTTGCTGGTGCACTTTATAATCTGATGTGATAATAAAATTTGTTATGAATGCTGTAAATAATACACGGAAATCAGTTTATAAATTGAAAGTATAGGAAAAGTAAGGTTGAATGGTGAGAAGTTCCTACTGATTCGTACTGATTTACTGATTTAAATAAGGGATATCCCTGCATTGTGCTGCTATTCTTTCCATCCATTTCAACGAGTATTCTTGATAATTCGTAAGAATGATCATTATAGTATAGGTTTTGTATTTTTGTACTAGATGTATTTAAGGTTACATATAATAATTTTTTACACTATAAAACCCATTGTATAAATAGCAAAGCCTTTGATAATGAAACATGTCTGGTCACTCAATTTATATGGTGTTTGTGTATGCCTTATCTGTAAATTGTAAATGCAAGCTTTAGTTAGTTGTCGGTTGTAAATATAAACCAAACTTACCAGTATTTTATATCTCGTATACACAATTTGTTTAGTTCATGGCTACAATCAGGCGAGTCTGTCAATAAATAACATTTAAATTAATAATTTCCTGCATTCTTATTATTGTAACAAGCTTTTGCTGTCGATTTTAGTGCTCAATCACTAAACCAGACAACATCAATGTAATTCGTTAATAACTGCATACTAGCTTGCACTGCCATATGAATCTTGCGTTTGTTTACTATATAAGCAGTAATACTTGTGTTTGATTCTGTAATTCTACATTATTGAGACATAAATGCACTGCGCTGGAAAACATGCATGAATTAAAAATCTATTTGTAGTTTAGTTGCCTATTCTATTTGTCTATTTCATTGATCATTTTTATCCAGTATATTAATAAGACACTACCAACTTACACTCTACCATATGTATCACAGTATAACGGACTTATAGGACGTAATGCATTGAGTAAGTAAGTAAGTAAGGTTTTATTTGATCGATATGGCCAGCTTTCATCAATCTCAATTAAATGGTTACATTAATTAATATGTATCATAACATCTTATTAGTAGGACGTAATATGTATCAGTAAAATTATTATTAACATATCTTACGCTATCTATACTTACGATTAGTCAAAACTCCCTAATAAAGTTTCTAGTTTGCATAGTGTTATAGGACGTAATG